>PQVD01000508.1:35386-51832 GCA_003012265.1 Setaria equina | reverse complement strand
TTTTTATTTCAGTTACTTTCATTTATCACAGAAAGCTATTTGTGTCATACAGTTTTCTGAATTGTAATGGTTGCAATTTTGGCTGAATTTATAGTTTGCGTCATTGTAATTAGCAAAATTGCTTCTGCAAACGAAGGTTAGTCAATAACATATTTCAGCATTTAATCGGTTGAATGTTAAATTGTAACAAAATTTGAGCCAACTTTTTTATATCAGGAGTGATTTTTCAAATGATAAAGAATTTTACACATAGCAAACATACAGTAGTACTTAAAAAAAGTACTGTAGCTGGAAACTGAATTACACAGCTTCTTCATCGTTTTATAGTGAAATGAGTAATACCAGGTAACAAATTTATGCAATACCTATCATTTACGGTAATATTTTTGACAGTTCTTGATAAGGAAAATCAAAATGAATTCGATGAAACTGAAAAAACTGAACCTTCATTACCACTGTCCAACAATTTATACGGCAAGAGAGTAAATTACGGTATGTGTCAAGTGTTTTTACATTAAGTTAAAAATGAGTTTACTGTCTTGCAAATTTCTATGCTAGCTAATGCATTCATCATTCCTATGCTTTTTAAAATATGTAAAATAGATTAATTTTGAATCGAAATAAAATAATATGAAATTGAAATTTTGAAACCATCGAATTATTGATTTTATTGTTTAATTATGAAACAAATTAATTTAAGTAGTTAATTTTTTAAATTTCATATTCATAGAGATCTAAATAAACGATGATTTTTTAATTCATGCATCAATCTTTTTGTAGCTCTGATGCCTCTTATGGGTGGAATGTATGGGAAAAGAAATTTTGTACCGTTTCCTGGCGGAATGTACCGCAAACGTCGAGTCGGTGGATATTATAGTAAAAGATCTTTCCTACCAGAAGGCATACAAAATGAAGGTTACCTAAAGACATTTTTTTTTTGGAAAAGATTAGATTAGAACATTTGATAAAGCAATCAATCGATCTTGTATATTCCTCAACATGAAAGTTATCTTCTGATCACTTTCTTGTACATCATTATAGGCTCGAACTCTGCCGAATTTCATCCTCCATCAGCACGGTATATTGGCAGTGGTAAAGTTGCACTATTTCCGTACGAAAAGTGGCAACAGCATCAGTTCGAAGATGATAATGATTATTACAAAGATGATTCGAACTTTCATCAAACATTACCTAACACTCTGAGTCATATCAGTTTAAGATCAGTACCAATGAGTAGCGAATTTCATGATTAAGTGGATAAGAAGGAGAATGAATGGCTTTATCACATAACGAAACAACGTTTTTCACTTTTTAAATTGGCAAAAATTAAACTGTACCACAAAATGTGCAGGATTTTCACACCTGTTCGACAATTTCTGATTAGCAAAATTAGGAAGTTAATTAACAGTGCTATTTACACAGTTTTTACTCATTGCAATAGAGCATACTGTGATCTGATGATCCAGAGACTCGAATGACCAAGAAGAGCTGGCAAAAAAAAAAAAACAATTTACAATCATAATTTAGCATTCAAGAAATATGTTTTAACTAACTAATTTGCTGTTTTATTGGTTTCTAATTTTCTGCCCCAACTACAATATATGAGGAATTTAAATTATGCTATGATAAAGAAGTTTGAGCATAATTTGCTTATTGGAGTCTGCCTGCTATTCAAGAAAATAGTTTCAACTACTTGAGTGTAAAAATTTTGGATGACACATTTAGTGGAATTCAAAATTCCATACAATCCATAAAGCTTTCAAGAAACAGTAAAAGAAGCACAGTCTTGCACGGAATCAAAAAGAGAACAAAATATCACTTCTCATTTTAATGTTGATATTATTCTGCGATTTTGATTTCTAATTTCTGCATAATGTCAGAATTTTAGCATACTTAAACAAATTTTTCCAAACTTTGTATGTACTGTGAAATAGATCAGTTCGGTTGTTTCAAATTTTTGGAGCGTAGTATGCAATCGTTCCTTTTTTTCATACTTTATTCGCTGGCAAACTTTCATTTCGCAGGTTTCTGTTCTATATACAATCAAGAAAATCACATATTGAAAAATCGAGGAAATTTTTTAAATTAAAGAAGAATGTCGTAGTGATGCGTGTATAGCTGAGCATTAGCAATATTTCTTTGAATAAGGGACAAAAATAAAATTAGATTTAAATCAAATAAATATTGGCAAAGACTTCAGAGTGCATGAAGTAGAGACTTAATTAAGTGCATTTTAAGAAAATATTTTCTGCATTCCACCATCTATACCAGCAAAGGATAACAAAGGTGTCAACTGTTGCAAATTGCCTCCGGTATTTTTTGACTGTTTCTAAATCACCGATAGATTACTTTTATAATAAATCAACATCTAGCATTGAATCTTTATAGTAACCAAGAATCATTGCAAATTCTCGAAAAATCCTTCATCCTAATAGAAATTCCATCTGTTATCAGCGTTTAAAATAACTTATCAATTAATATCCTTATTTGTAAGCACTACACAGTTTAGAATCTTCTTACTCTGATTCTTTTGATGCATGATGCAACTGATTTTGTATTTAAAAAGATTTTAGAAAATAAAAATTATAAATGTCCTTCTTGATTTTCTTAAACTTTCTGAGTCACTTACATTTTTTTTTTTAATAAACACATTGTAGGAAATATTTCCACACAATACTGTTTATGAAGAGTTTTGTACCGCAGTTTATTTTGGTGTTATGGCCGATGGTCCCGATGGCCGATTCTGTCGATTAAGTATTTCTCAGAAAAGACGTATCGTATTTGGAAATAATCATTTGGCTTAGATCTAATTATGCGAGCCAATGTTCGCATGATTGATTTAGTCACAGCTTTAAAAAAATCTTGCAAAAAATTTATGAACAATGCTTTTGAAAATTCATAATGAACTCATAATCAATTTTTTAAAGCAATAGTTATTGGACATCCTCTTCAAGTTGGAAATGATTTTAGGTTGTCCATTTTTTTTTTCAACTAAAATAAAAATAAGATCAAGCAAATCTTTTTTGAATTTTAGAATCAGCAAATTGCGATGATGGATGGCTGCCATTTTTCGAAGGATTTAATCAATTTTGTTATAAAGCAGTTAATTCTTGAAAAGTTTATTTCTTTTTTTTTTTTAAATTGTCATGCTCCTGAAATAATTAATATAACTTTGGAAAAGAACTAAAATCATTTCCTATAACCTGTTAATGAGTAGGAACCGAATAATTGGAAAGATGAAAAAGTGAGAATATCCTGTAATAAAAGACAAAAAGGTAGAATGCCAAAAAACAAAACTAACTAAACTAATATTGAATGAATAAAAGGTGATGATGCTTGGTCACTGACCTAATTGCAACCTAACGAAAGGTAAGACCGGTCTGTTTGTTGCATCCAAAAAATCGCTGAGTGATTGAAGACTGACTCCATTTCAGTTCACAATCAATTCGTCCCAAAATTCAATTGACATTGCCGATAAAACAACCGGTGATCCATGTCGGGAAAAAAGAAAAACAGCAAGTCTCGTTCGAGTGCCTAACCAAAGTATCAACATGTTCCTTTATGGTACTTATTTTTAGTGTCAGTGCAATTATGCAAACTGCATTTAAACAATTACTGCTTCTGATCACACGAAAAAAATCCCGGTGATGAAATTCCTGGCAAATTTTATAACGAAATTAATGCCTTCATATATGGGCACTTTTTCAGTCAAAGTATTAAATGGCAAACAAAATCTGGGTTGTAATTCTATAGACGAAAACACTTATTACTATTATATCGGTCTGCAGAGGTTTGTTACTGCTGGTTACATTCTAGCAATGCTTTGTTCTTTTTTCCGTTTTTAATACTGTTTCTGTCTTTAATCAAAATGTAGATAAATTAACTTTTAATTTGATTTTACATCACATATAGTTTTATCTCAATTTGATATTCAGTTAGCCTCCTAAAATTAACAGTAAAATTGAGAAGTTGTTGAATGAGAAACTGCTTGATTACAAATTTTATCCACTTGAGAATCAATGTTTGAGCGAACCATCATGTTACGATGCCAACCGATCTCATTGTGACAAAAATTGCCATTTTAAGCTCATGAAAGTAGACTGGTTTTGCACTTTCGAAAAAATAATTAGACAGGAATTCAAGTAATGAAATAATTACAATTTTGAATTCTTCAGAAAGGATTTTGATTGGCGGTGGCATTCGTATGATGAAAAAGCATACACACACTTGGAAGAACAAGGACAGCGACTTTTGGTTTATTTAAATGAGCCACATCAAAATCATACCTGGTCTGATGGGACAAGGATTTTTGCAATTGGCTGGGATAATCCACGACACATCACTTCGAACGTTGTTATTTCTAATTGTTAGTTTTGCAAAATGCCACTTTTTGAAGCAAGATCTGAACTTAGCCAGTTACTTTTTCGTGTCAATTTCTATAACATCTCAGCCAATAGCAGCTTGGTTAACACTGAACAAAAATGAAAGATAGCATAGTATCATCCCTTATTGTACCAATAAAACACCCTCCGATACTTTTGTATTCTTCATAAAGCTTAAACTCATCCAATCATGAGACTTGAAATTAAGAACAAATTACAGGTGGTTTGTGGCGTGATTTTAATAATTCACAGACCAATTTCAAGCATAACAAGAAACACGTACAAAATCAAGGATTCATTTGTGCATATCATGTGTAACAACAATGTTACATTTTCTTGTTCAATAACTAATAAGTGATATTGAAATGATCATTGCGATATTTTTTTTTTGTGCAATTATCATTTATATTGATAATGACGGTTTATCTATCAATGATAATGATTGCGTCAATAATATTATTCGTGGTAATTTATAATAATAATGTTCTACATTTAGTTGAAATGAAGGAGAAAACCAGCATTGGTTATAACATGAAGCAATAAAGATTTTCATTATATTTTGTGTGAGAAAGGAGCTTCTTAAATTTAAATAACTTTTCTCAAATTTTGCTCGAAAAGAAACGAATTTCAGAGAGAGTAAATTTCAACCTTCCTTTCCTTTCGCAATTCTCTGTGATCCTGAATTTTTTCAGGGAAAATGATTTATTTCAAGTAACTGACTAGCTTTACTTCAGCACAAAAATAATACATTTCTATTTCATTTCTGTTGTTTAATCATTTCTTTCAGTCTAAATTTTTAAAAAACTCGAGAAATGTTATTCATTTTGCATATGTGTGTGGAAAACAAAAATTTTGCATAATTAGCAAACTTCAATAATATTTTAAAAGAACGATGGATTTGCAGTTGCTTGCGCATTTTCACACTATCGGATGTGTGCTGATACGTTGTCCGAGGTAGTCCCACAAGTTGGGAAAGGTGATCAAGGTGAAGAGGAAAATGCTGAATGTTTGGAGGTCGAGGATTTTCAATATCTGGAAGTACCCATTTCTGACCCTTCTGACAACAGTTATTGCGGATACGCGAATGTTATCAGTTTACAGTATCATCTGTTATCATTACAGCAAGAACTGTGTTTAACACGTTCTTTAATTTATCACTTTCAATTGAAAATATTTGTGGTGGAAAAATTTATATCAACTATTAGTAGCTAGCATTTTTGTAGCCAGCAATATCTGGTACATTCCGAAATATTTTATGATGAATATAGCATTAATTAGATAGTTTTATATTTTCTTTGATATTTTATTTTGATTTAAAATTTCGAGAGATAATGATGTGTTACAGCTCGATGCAGATACCAAGGAACTCGACTTGACACGACATCGAATTAAGAAAATTGAAGGGTTTGGCTTTTTGCGCAGCATCGAATACCTGTGCTTGCGTTGGAATTTAATCAAAAAAATTGAAAACTTACATATGCTTACAACACTTACTGAACTAGATCTTTATGATAACCAGGTTTCAAATTACCGTTTTTTTGAAATTTAATTCTGAAATTTCATCAGATTTAGAAACAACAAAAAATAAATGGCTGATAATTTTTTGATGAAAATATGTGCAAATTTTAGATTACTAAAATCGAGAATCTGGATGAATTGGTGAACTTGGAATCGTTAGACTTATCATTCAATCGTATCACTCTGCTTGAAAACCTTTCTTCGTTAAAAAAACTTAAAAATGCCTATTTCGTCCACAACAAAATTAAAAAAATTGAAGGACTTGATGAGGCAATCTTTTAAATCTCATTCTAATTCTTTTCAGAAAAAAAAAACTTTTCCAATAAAATTTAACAAAATAATTTCAAGAAAACTAATACTCATTATTATTTTAGCTCACGGAATTGGAATATTTGGAGTTGGGAGACAATCGAATCAAAAAAATAGAAAATCTTTCAAAAAATTCAAAAATTAAGCGACTATTTTTGGGCGCAAATCAAATTCGTGAGATAGAAAATTTGGATCAACTGAAACAAATTGAAGTGCTCAGTCTTCCCGCTAATGCTATAGAAGAAATTAAGGTTCTTTATTATTGTTATCAGATGATGGCAATGAAATAATCATTTCATGGAAAAAAATTACCCAATTTTAAATTTCAAAACATTTCGAATTTTAAATTTTATCACATCATATATATGTTTCAAGCTGTTTAAAAGTTTAAGAAAAAAAGAAATAAATGCCAGAAGTAATACAAATAAGTTAGATTAAAATGATAAGATATTGACCCACGGATAGAACTGTTTGAATTGATCATACCATTATCGAAGTTTATTTCCCACATTTATCTTTGAAAATGGTGTTTTCCGGACAGAAGTAGAGTTGGAGCGGGATGTAAATTTACTTGATCCGTAAGGAATACATCAGTGGGCAGAGATGGACTTGCAGTGTTTCTTATGATTGTGTCTTGAAATAGATTAGAACATTAAATTGAATTTTGGAATCAAAAAACACAATGTTGTAGGGTTTGGACAAATTAACAACACTCCGAGAGTTATATCTGTCACAAAATGGCATACAATATATCAATGGTCTAGAAAATAACTTGAATTTGGAAATTCTCGACCTGAACTACAATCGTCTCCGTTCTATTTCCAACATTAAACATTTGCATAAACTTACTGATTTTTGGGCTAAGAAGAATCAAGTTTGTTGCCAATTTTTAAGAAATCAAGCTTTTAATAAGCGAATATTTAAATTATGCTTGGAAATGGGACTTCAATTCATAAATTTGAATATGCTCAAATATTCTGGCAAAAATAATTTTCACACGACAATTATGACAGTTCCATATGGTTTCCGGCATTTATATCTGACCATTCAGCTGGAAAAAATGGCCGAAGTGAACGAGTTGGTTCAACTGCCAAATTTGAAATTGGTTTATTTGGAAATGAATCCATTCTCGGAGTGCAGCGCTTATCGGGGCAAGGTGATCCGTATGCTACCACAAATTGAGAAACTCGATGCTTCCTACTGTCGCGTGAGTATTTTTATCTACTTAGATAAGAAGATTTAACGTCAGAAGCCTTTCGCATTTTTTTTTCACTCTTGTAATTTATTCACCTTTTAAATAAATTTTTCAGGAAACCAGGAATCAAAAGCACTGAAATACACCTAACAGTTCCAAATAAATTTCATGATTTTAATTTCAAAAACTCATTTTGTCATTCATTTGCTTATAAATAGTAAAAAAAAAGAATAGCTTGGCCACAAGGAAAATTTTGCTTATGCAAAATAAACGCTTAGACAAAATAGTGAGATAGTGTGAATCTCGGAACATCGAAATCAAAAAACTCAGAATTTTAGTATTTGTATGACATAAAAGTTAATTACCAATTTGCTCTTCAGCAAAATTGTTTTAATTTGACAAGTGTTCTGAGCCTGAAGCCTAGTCAATTACTTTTCTTGGTCATTTTGATCCCGAATATTCAGCACTTAAACCCTCTCCAATATAGAACAAAGATCTTCCAAAACAAAATTAATTAAGCTTTATTTATTTACGAGATGGAAAGACATATTTTGACATATTATACCTTTTATTTAAAAGCTGAATTGTTTTATTTTTACATTTCACACCACGCATTTTCTGCTCGAATCTGAAAAATTCTTCAGTGATGTTCCAAAGGGGAACTGAGGTAATAAGAGCCAGGAAATTGTTTGGATGCATTGTGAGAAATAATTCTTTAACTTACACGAGCTTCTTCTTCAGGTGTGAAATCGTTTTCGATGTTGAAAAAAGCTCGTAATTCTTCAACCGTCTTTCCTTTGATATGACTTGCAATAGTTCTGCATCCAAAAGAGAGCAAGTCACCAACGTCCAAATAATTAGCCGCCTTCAATCCATCCACTCGTCTACTTCCAAGCTAATTATTGCTTGGTATTTGGATGAGTGTCAGAACTTCAAACTTACACCCTAACATTGATCGCCACTGACCTGAACAAGTTCGAAAAGTTCGTTATTGTCTGGTAGCGCAAGAAAATTTTGTCGCCAAACTTTTTCTTCTTCTGATTTTTCTGCACCAGTAGTAAGATGAGATTGATGTGTGCACCATTCCAGAACCTTCAGTTTTTAACAATCAAAGAATTTTATAGCCCTAGTTAAGAAAGAAGAAGCGTTTAATGTATCTCTACCAGTATCAATAAATGACTTTCTGCTCAATTTTATTGTCATTTAGTATTTTTCTACATAATTTTGTCGCAATTCTGTGATCAATTCAAATCTGTTAGGAAAGTTCAGAAAAGAGAGATAGGCCTGATTTTGACTATGAACTTTGAAATTTCAAAAATAGTCAGAACGGAAAATTTTTAAAAAAATGCAGTATGTTTATTGACTGAAATAGTGAAATGCCAATGGAGCGTGCTCACTGGAAATATTATGAAATGATAAGAAGAGTTTTGGCCTAATTTAGCAATCATAGACTACCACCCAAACAATCGTTTAGCCAAGTTATACTACTGTCCATAGTGTCATCACTGTTGGGATTTTCAAATAAGTGCGGAACAGTCGTTAATTAATCTTATAGTGTCACATTGTTTTGTTATTGCCATCAGAAGCAAGTGAAAATTTTTGGGGAAACTAAATAATACTGAAACCTTTTGTTTCTGTTCCTTATCATAATAATTGATTCATCCATGTATTTCTAATAACTTCTCACATAAAAGCATAATTTAGTCTAGACTTATAGAATGATATAATCATACAGCCTAAGATTTTTCGAAATCATATAGTGAATAGCCTAAAATCCAAAGCTTTTCATTACTTCAAAAATTTGATCAATAAGTTGCAGTACTTCAGCAATGAAAAATTAAATTTAAATCTAACCATTACATATTTATAATCAAATTACTATCAACTATCAGTGAAGCTTAAACAGCACTGCTTCTATTAGCAAATTCAGTTATGATATTTGGGGTTAAGATAAAGAATTAATTTAAAACTTAATTTAACCCAAGTATGAGCTAAGAAGGTGGAAAATGAAAAAAATGCTGTGTTTAAAGTTTTTCTTATTTCTGTACAAAAGTTATTTATTTGATTTCTCAGAAATCTGTGATATGTTTCAAGAATGACCTTTCTGATTGTTTTAGCTGGTAATTGTATAGGCAAATCAAAAGCTGGCTGTGATTCATCTGCTTGATCTATCAATAAGTCTAAATTGCAGTCGGTGTAAAAAATAATAAAAGTTTATTATCCACATGACGTTTAAATGTCTTGCGTTTGAAAGGTAATTAAACACCTTGAATTAAAGTTAGAAAAATGTGTAATTAATTCAACCTGTCAACATATTCTTAATGGTTTTAGACTGTGATATGACATCCATATCAACAGTTATCGTTTCACCATCCTGCGATAGTAAATTAATGTATCGTTTATCTGACTGCGTTATATCAGTTTCAGACTGAAAGTTCCTGAGATTGAAGTGATTTTGCAATAAAAGTTTGGCCTTTACAATTATTTAACTTTTTAGAAATTAACGAAGCAAAAAGTCAATTTCATGCAGAAACTCAATCAATCACAGATAAATGGGTTCACTCCAATTTCTTAAAAGTGGAGAATCAATTTAAAATATGTTTAATTAAATGTCAAAGATTTTACTCGAAGAGCTTCAAAAAGAAATTTTGATCGGAATTTAACTGTATAATTTCATTGAGATACTTTTAAAAGCATTTACTTTCATTGCCAAAGGATGAGAGCTGTTGCTATGACCGTACAACACAACTTAATTTCTATACAATGCTCCGTTCTGAAAAAACAACTAATCCTTATCAAATGCTGAGAATATGTAAATTACACCAATCACAGAACTGATGGGAAAAGAAAGTGATAAGAAATCACTGTAAGGTACCAGACAAATAGTACATACTAAAAGTTTACAAATGAGAATTTATCACACAATCACATATCCTTAAATCTTTCCAGATTTGCTGCGATTAAGATTTCTCTCATAATCTTTTTTTTTTGCTGTCATATCAACGGTACTGCTGGTAGCACTTCTTCCCCGCATATCGACAATCGTCGTTTGGCTGGCTTTAAGACCTTGCGGTGTCCCGGGATTATGAATACCCTTCTCGTGGTACCAAATGAAATCGCTCACTTTACCAGGTCGTATAGTAAACGGCAATGACTGTTTCCGGATGAGAGACGATTTCTCTGGCTGCTTGTGGTGTTGAAATTGCGGGGAAATAGAACGTGATTTAAATAACCGGAACTAAAATATGCACAAATTGGTTTAAAAATACTACACAGTAACAGATAACTTGGATACAAAAAGTTAATTATTTGAATCCTTTTTTACCCAAAATTCTTGTCAGTGATGCACTGATATTTCAGATAACTGAAACGTTTAAGGATAAGTATTACAAATTATTTATACTATTTGTAAGTAAGTTTAATCAAATCATCCAAATTGGATAATTCCAGAAACGCTATGCTGCTAACCGAGATTAGGTATTCTTCGAAAGTTGCAAACATCACGATATAACATGTTAACTGGTGCCAAATGGTTAACCATTGAAAAGATATGTACACAAAACATGGTAATACTGGTCAAGTTCTTTTAATTGTTGATTACTTCGAAATAAGCAGTAACTATAATAACAATGATAATGATGATGAGTTATAGCTGAAAGTGCTGAATAACTGTGAATGGAACTGCTGCAAAAATGGCTTGTGTTAATTGTAACAGGCTGTGAAAAATTGACTAATTAATTAGTTGGTGTGTGTAGATATTGGAGAAAAAAAAAGAGACAAAGACAGAGGAAGTTAATAGCAAATGTGGAAATTCCCCTTTCAGATTTGTTGTGCCATGCCGAATAATTCGCAAAATGTGTTAAAATAATCCAGTAGCAACAAAATAAGATGAATTTTTATTTTTTGTCCAACAAAATAAAAACAGCAGAAATAATGGTAAGTAAATTCTTAAATGGTGAATTCAACTGACATCATGCTTAACTGCTAAGAAATCTGATTCCTTCGATCGATCACCTTGAATTATACCTTGTGATGATCTTACCATCCGCGTTTCCGAAAATCTGAAGTTTTAAATTCCTTTAACAAAAATTTGAAAATGTGATTTAAACTTTAAATTTAACTACTCAGAAAATTATGGGATTCACAAATCCAAGACTATCTTAAATGTCGCGATTAAGAATCCAGAAGAGTTTAGGTTTGTCGGAAATTTTTACTTTCAAATTTTAAAACTAAAATAACAATATGAAACAAAAACTTCTTAGGTGACAGTTTTTGTTCTTCACTTGCTCGATTCGATGTTTTCCTCCTGTTGATTGGTGGATCCCATTGGTAGTTATGCCTTTCACTTGGATTTTCGGCTCGAACCTTCGACCTGAAATAACGAAATTATAACAACCTTACTTCCTTATTATTTGCTCAGTTGATTGGATTTCCCTACAATGGTTTATCTATTTATATTTCGAACCGAAACAGAAAATTAAAATGAACTCGACAGAACACAGTACCGCAAAACTTTCTAAGTTAAATAGTGATTTAATGCATACCCACTGGCTTCATGAAGATCTAACTTCTTCAGTGGCTTTGCCATGCAAATATGTAAACTATCAGTTCGGTTCGTTCGAATTTGATCTAGTCGTCGAGCTATTTTGAGGTAAGAATCGTCGGTCTGAATTACCAGGTCCTGCAATTTTGTAGCAGTTTGTACAAGATCTATTACTCTTACCCTACAGATATTAGGTAATTAAAAAGAATTATTATTCAGAAAGGTTTTGAATTGTAATCCATGACTACAGATATAAAGATGATAATGTTTCGATTCAGATAATGTAACAATAACAGTCATCTTCACCTGTCTCATGGGTCCCACAAACTTTGGTTCATCATCCACATTAACCGCACTTCCATTAAGCGATGTTGTTGATAAGCTGGTTTCTTTTTCTACCGCATCATCACCGGGATTGAAATCGTTCATTTCAAGCATCGTTTGCACAATCGTATCGCACACATCTTTCGTATCGAATGAACATTGCGTACTGCAAACATGAATGAACAAATAAGTAGAAATGAAGCATGGAAATCTTCCATTCTTATCAAAACATTCACTGATAACCGAAATGGACAGATTGATTTGGTGTATATTTCATGATCACCAGCAGATCAGCTGGTAATCACTGTATTCTCCTAATCGTTCGACACGAAAATTTCAGAAACCACTCATTTTTTGGACATTTTGGATATGTAGAGCTATTTCGGCATTCTAAGAATCGGTAAGCAATAAAAGAAAAATCTCAATAGCAATCACTTTAGATATTTAAAGAGACCTGTTTTCTGTCATAAATGAATCTGCGGAACCGATCATCTTCATCATCCTTCTGCGTTTCATTGATGACTCTGTTACTCGATCATTCTGAATTTTAACAAATAGTAATTTTTAATAGATGCAATATTTATCGCAATCTGACCTTACCTCATCATCGTCATCATCAAAGGTTGTCTGCACAGCTCGACTGCATTCTGGGGTCTGTATCTGTGACATCCAAGCATCTGTCTCTATGGAACGATGAAATACAAGATTTGATTCTTCTTCCGTCACCGTGCCTCGTTCCATCATTTCAGGGACCAGTGCTTCGGTTTCCGTTGAGGTATCCTGTTGTTAACGGGAATTGTGAAAAAAATTGTCATTGCAATCAAACCTCTCGTAGTTTACCAAATTTTCAGTATTTTCAAAAATTCTCAAGGAACCTACAAAGCATAGAGGTGCCACATCATATTGGGTGTACTTATTCATCCGCTTCAAATTTTCATCACCAACATTTTCTCCTGCATTCTTTGGAATATCAGTTCCTTCTGCCAATGAGGTTTCCATGCTCCGATCCATTAATGCTGGACGAGTTTTAGCCTGAAAATGATATGAAGCAAATTGGGACAAAAAGCCAAAAATTTATAAGATATCCTGGCTAAATTCCCATAATATTTCAACTTTGCCCTGGAATTTAGAAATGGAAATGAATTACCCGCAAGTCATGCAATCTGAGCATTATTTCATCTACTTGAAATTGCGCAATATCTGTTTGAACACCACATCCGCTTAGAGGGAAATGTTCTATCTGTTGTCCATAATCAGCTAATGATACCCGCGCCTGTACACTCCGATCGACGCTTTCCGAACTCAAATTTTATTTTTCGAAATATTTAATTTTATCAGATTTTATTTTGAGAAGAATTTTGAGCAGTTAATAATTACAGCAAAATGGAATATACAGCTTAAAGAGACTATGACAATAAACGTTAAATGTTTTCACTATTACTGAATTCAAATGAAACTAACTCTACGAGATCCATTGGAAGGGATGTGATGTCAGACACCGAATTTGCACTGCATTCAGCATTCAATACCGAAGTTGATACGTGTGAATCTGGAGGCATTACCGGGCTACAAAATATAATATTTTTTCGGAATTCACGCTATTTGGCATTGTTTACTTCTGGGTTGATTACCGTTGGGGATAAGGTATCGCTTAGAGCCAGGAGATAACGCAATTTTCCAAGAATTAGTCAAATGAGCGTGTATCTTGGAGAAAATTACTGAAGTCGAATTAAACTGATTCAAATCTAAATTTCTTCGACAGAATTCAAAATCAGATTCTTTAAAATTTTTCAACTGAAAGTACCATATGAGCATACCTAGCTGGTTCAGTATTTTTCATCCACAGAGGGAATTCTCCCCTCTGTTTGTGGTCGTCTATCAAGCTCATAGTTGTCCCCATATCCTGAAACAAAGGACACTTAACTTCTGCGCGTTATTGAAGCAACAACTCGACAAGAAATAAATGATATTTCATAATAAGTCAACAACAACTTGTAATTTCCCAGACAGTAATGGTTTGTTGAAGAACTTTTCTTCAGTTTGAACGTTTTTGTTATTTAGCATCCTCACAGATCGCTCGTAAGTTTCGGCCTATAATCATAACTTCTTATCAACAAACAATTACTTGACTTAGTCAGACATTTAAGAGTTCATCTTAAAACTCGCCCTCACTCGCTATTTGAAGGATGGATCCTTTTTTCAATGAAGTTTCTGGAAAAGTCTTAACTTCAATATCACCATAAGCCTAGGGTATTCAGTTTGAATTCGAACAAGATCTTCATGTGAATTCAAGTTTTTAGCCTTCTGCATATCAATCTATCAGATCACTTTTGTGCTTCTACTAATTAAATTTGATCCTTAACTTTAAAAAAAATCCAGTATCCGTGTGCCAAAAGTTAACTTTACTGAATGACTTTTATGTACGAGAAAAGGAATCAACCTGTTCATCAAGCTGGGCGGTTTGTTTCTCACTAAGCAAATGTGGTGCCATATTTCGAATGTACCATGGCTCATGTGCCATCATACGTTGTAAAATTTCATCACGTTTTACGAGATCTCCGCAAGCCAAAGCACGCTGATACTCCTTCTAAAAAGTATAAACGGAACAATGAAAGTATAGGTTGTAAGGATTAGTCATATGTTTTGATTGAATTGAAAAGCTCCGAATGGTATATGAATATCAAACCATTTTAAGAGGAATTTCTTTATAGTAAAGTGTTCCATGATATCAACTGGTACCATTATATCGACATTTTCTAATAGACTTTTGAAAATTAGGGCAAAATTTATGATTGCCTGCATTCGAATCATCAAATGATAAAGCCATTCTTCAAATTTGATTTGTATTACACCGAGAAGCATTGAAACAATCGAAAGACCAATGATTACCAACCAAAACATCAAGATCAACATGTGCGGATGATCTGGTACGACATCACCTGACGCAACTCGTCTTTATGAATCATTTTAAAGACAAATAAAATTTAGAACTGACTGATTGGAGATGTTGAAAGTTAGACTTATCAAATTATTAGAAAGTGAAACAAAGAAATCAATCACTGGTATGTAAAGGAATCTAACCGAGGCCAATAGTAGACAGTGAAATGAAGAAGAAATAAAGCGAAGTGAAATAGGACCAGCGTGTTTCCCAGAGACAAAATAGACCCGCACAAATACAAATCCAACCAATGCAAATGAATAATGCAAGCCAAACTGGGATTGTCCTGCAATGAGTTGGCCACTTCAGAAGCCAACAAGTTATTAAATGTAAGACAAATAAAGAGATTTAAAAAGAAAACAACCCGTCATCCTACAGTAATTCTTCCTGAATTAGTGTGAAGTATCTGTGAGTGATTCCAAAAATTACTCAAACCTGCTTTCAACTTCTTCATCTTCTATTGTTTCGGTTATTTCTGAGGATGCACCATTTAACAACCGTTGTTTTGGCTCCGTATTGCCTTCTTCAACATCCAGAATACCCCTATATTCATGTAAAAAATTTTTGTTCTGTTACTTATTTAATCAAATCAAATGAGCAACGTCACACTATTAATAATTAACCTGCAGATGAAGCACTGAATGGTTTCAAAACAATGATTTAAACTAAACTTACTTTATATACTTCTGTCTATTATCCCATAATTTTTGCCGCTGTTTCGCTACCGCAATGCGCTGTTTTTTTGTATATCCTTTGATACAGCCGCGGTACCTGCAATAAGACTTCTCGATAAGCAAGTATCTTGTTCAGTCTATTACAGAGTTTTACTCTATTTAATTTGGCCTTAAAATTTTCTGTGAGTAAAAAATATTGTATTGGTTACAAAGTTATATCTCGATGTAAACATTAGTCACTCATTCTATCCATCTTAAAACAGGAACCATTATTGGATAGTAAACCTAATAAAAGANNNCTATATATTTGAAATAATATATTCAATTGCTGTCCATATGGGACGTTTCTTCAATTCAGTCAACAAGAATTTCACTTCAGTATTTGCTACTACCACCATCAGTTGGAAAAATCCAAAGGAAAACAATTAATTTTATAATTTGCTTCCAAACAATTACAAAAAAAATGGTGTTTCAACAATACAATCTATTATTCAAATATAGCATGGATGATAAGTTTGAATAATAAAGTAACACAACAGACTTTCTAAAATTAAAAAAAAAAA
>PQVD01000508.1:0-35377 GCA_003012265.1 Setaria equina | reverse complement strand
CTTTTAAAATTTGGTAATAATTTTTCATAAAATTTCATGTCTTCATATTTCATAAAATTTGGTGGTAAAAAATATAGGTTGTAGCAATTTTAATGATAAAAACATATTATTAGTTGTGACCTGACTGTTCTATTTATCAGCCATAAATAAACAGTGTTTCCAACAAATAAATTTTTAGTAAATAAATCCCTAAAGCAAATTGAAATTAATTTGTTAACATAAAAACAGAACATTATGGTCAAATCGCGAGCACACAATATTATTTCAAAATATGATAATAATATCAGAAAAATATCAAATAACCGTTCCATTTTTATAAATTTTCTTATTAACTAAATTGATAAAAAGTTCGGTATCATTTGTCGGGTTTATTTCTTTAGCGAGCTAGCAGATGGATAAAAGAATGATTTATGATTCCCATTTAATAAAGGATTCAAGTGAATAAAATGAAATGATAGAAAATAAGAGCCAAAACATAAGATACAAATAACTAAGCTAAGGAGAAATGAACCAATTAAATGCTTTATCAGTGCGGTAACAAAGCAATTCAGTCTAATAAAGAAAACATTAATTACCTCATCCAAATATCGCTTACAAAAGTAGTGAGTGTCTTGCCAAACTGACTGAGTATAGCCAGTACAAGTGGTATGCCGAAAATTGCGTACACGATACTTAATGCCTTTCCTCCCGGTGTTCGGGGTGCTATATTACCGTAACCTGAAAAGTGAACAAAGATACGAAATTGATCATGAGTTTTTTAAGAACTGCTGAGACAATAAGAGCAGACTTACCGATAGTAGTAAAAATAGTGCCAACATAGAAGAGAGCGCCCCACATATCCCATTCTAAGCCTTCAGGCATTTTTAATTTTGTTAATTGATCTTCATACCATAACAGTATTTTTCTGAAACGAAAAATACAGGATACTTCAGACGAATAGTACGAAATAATAAAATAATATCAACTTCAGATGCCACTTTATTTCATATGTCAGATTACGCTCTCGTATATCTATTCCTTTATAAAAACTTCACCACTCTTAAGAAGATGGTAAATTTTGTCGGGAATTCATCATTTTTGGAAGGAATCAAATCAGTAGTTTTTATGAAATTAAATTTACTTACTTTGAATTAGCTAAATTTTTATTCATATCTGAATTTCTGCTCCGAAAAACTCGCCTTAACTGTTGAAATGTATCATTCCTCAGATCGTCTAATATAATTCGTTCTTTCCTGAAAAAAAATTTCAAATACTTTAAATTTCTGTAAGGTAGAAATTTGTGCTGTAATAATTAAAGTGTTTGACAATTTTTAAGTTAATCAATTCACCTTCACTCTGAATACATTCATACAGTCACAGTATTCTGCATTTAAATGATGGTTCTTCTGGAAGATTTGCTTTCATTACTGCACAGATTTCAAAAATAAGTTCAAATTGCTATCAAACTAAACAAAATTGTTATATTTACAGATGAGTTTGCAGTTATTACGGTATGAAAAGTTTAATTACGTATTATAGAAAGATTATCATCCAAAGACGGACTTGATAAGTTCTTGCTCGTGCGCTTGTTCCACCCAACAGAACAACGAAGCGCCCAGTAGCGAATAAATTATCAATAAGACAAATGGTGCTACATGTCGTAAATTATATTTATCGTAATAAAATTTGGCCTGGAAATACAAAAAAGTGACTGTTGGACTTTCTCGGGTTGTGATATTAGGTACATACAACACAAAACTTTAAGAACTGTAGTAAAATGGACAACTGGACGACAAAGTCTAATAAAATCAATTTTTAACATTATCATTGATCCCAAATCATCGGAAATTCTGAAATTCCAATTTAGACGTTTTCAGCGTGAAGGTTATAATTGAAGATCAAGCTAATAGTCTGAAAGAAAAAAAAAATGGCGAAAACGAAACGATGCTTATTGAAATACCAGCACTGAATATTTTGCTGTTCTAATTTTTCTAAAATTCAACAATTTTTTTACTTAGAAGGCTCCAAAAGCTACGGAAATTTCAATTTTGCTGTGCTGAATCACATGAAATTAGTTTTTTCCATAATGCTAGCTAGCAAAAATTTAAATAATTAACCTGTCCAAGAAAATCCTTTGGCTTCTGTTTTGGTAAATGTATCCTCTCTTCACGGATATAATTCCCGCTACTTTGAGTGAACATCTGAAATGCATTGCCATTTGCCATATTTCAATTTATAGCATAATCATCTTGAATATTAAGCGATTACATTTCATACACTCAGCTGATGTCTATTTACTTAAGTATTAACTGATGAGAAACTAAGGCTGAAGTAGTAAATCACTGATCACTTGAAAGTCCTGTGAAAAAGATCAAGTCAATGCGACGTTGAAAGTTCCCTAGACTCTCGATAATGATATCGCGTAAACTGTTTACAAACCAAGGTTTGTGTATATGGCTGCTTCTAAAACACACGGAAATAATTCGTCAAGTCAAAGGTCATTTGTCTCCTATTTCCTCAACATTCGAACTTACTTTTTATTATGTATTACTCTTACTGTTTCATTAGTTCAATTTCTTTTCTCTATGCAAGCTATATAATTCATAAAGTGGAAGACATAATACTGTAGTGGAGTAAAACAATTGTGAAAATTTTTCTTATGATCGCCATTCTTGCGGAAATTGTTCTCGAATTGAGAATTTTGAAGCAAAAGAGAAAAATTTATCAGTCAGTACTTGAGTTACACAACAGCGAGTCAAGATGAAGCAATCAACAGTGCTAATTCCAGGGTCGTTTTCTTAAATACTTGAAACTCCATGGTGATATCAGGTAATGGGCTAAGAAATAGTGGAATGTTAGTAAACAAAAGCTTGGTGAAGAAGCTCAGTGGGAAGGAAAAATTTTTCTACGAAAAATCTAGCTAGACTTACCTGGATGCATTTCTTTAAGCCGGATAATACTAGTTAGACAAATCAATGAAAATCACATGATAATCTAATTTTCGAACCGTTACTATTGATTCTCACATCATGTGTTTGGAATAAAAGCAACACTTGCAGGCTATGCAGATCGCTTAACTATTGCAAGCGTTCAAGCCAAGTCAATAAATTTGACTTAATAATGAAATTATCAAGCAAAAAGGGACACCCAAATAATTTCAATTTCAAGCAAACGAAATCAAATGAACCTAATTTCGGGTTGTTTTTAAAATAATGCTTTGAAATTAGAAATCAACTAATTGAACCTTCGAGAAATGTGTCATGTATTATTATCGGTATCGTTCGCGCTTCTATCGTTTTAATTTCATTGTTCTTATTATATGTGCATCAACTAACTTATTCAGGTTAATTAAACATTTAACAAACTGGCAAAAGACTACTAGTTTTTTAGCTTATTCGTAAACAAAAAATTTTTGTGGATGTAATCCTGGTAATGTATCATAAGGCTCATGTCATAACATCTGAAGAGCTAAAAAATTTCCCAAGAAACGAACATTTTATCTAGCAAAAACTTTTCTTCCTATCTTAAACATTCCATTTGAATCTCTTTCGCGCATATTTTGCAAAGCTGTAATCAAGCAGTGCTTTGTCGTCTCTCTAATATGTATCTTTTTGGCTCTTGCTACTTTTCGTCACGTGCAATCTACTGCATAATTAAAAAAAGGAAAAGTAGCCGTAGCCTCCAGCTACAATTTTTCAGGAAAAGCACAGTCCGAAAAATGGGCTTAGAACTTGCCATTTCTATACTGTGTATTTCAGCACACGTATCATATTGGCAATACCAAAATGAGTTTCAGTTATCAATCAGTGATAGCATTTCTCAACTTCTTAAATTAAAAAAGCTTTGTCTTTGCTACGCATTTTTCCTGAATGTTTATTAATGATGCTTTCAAAACTAGCATTATTTCTGGCTAAATTAACAAGTTCACAATTCCCAGGGAATTTTACTCTCGGGAAATAGTTACCTACCTGATTATCGGTCTCGGCAGAACCGCTTCCGACTTCATCCAAACCAGCAGACTGAGAATGTCGTGAAGTAGTTGATGATGAATGTGAAAAGTGTGACAGACGCCTGGAATGGCAATCACTTCTGCATATTGTATCAAAAGTGTTGCAATTTGATTGAAACTTTAACAAATCGGTGGAAATATTAATTCGGCTCGAAATTTTTTACAGTACGACTCACAAAAAAAAAAACTGTTAATTTTTAAATATTTCAAAAACTTCAGAGAAATTTCGATACAAGAAAAGACACAAAAATCGTACAGTAGCATAGAAAGTTGAGAATTATTAATTGATTGAAGAAATGGGAACGATGTGTATCAAGAAATATGCCGAAGATATGTTACTGATAACAATGATAATTTAGAGATAATGACTTCAATGGATAAATACAGAAGTGATCATTAGTTTTGAATTAGAAAAAACATTTGATAAAACGCATGACTTATTCATAACAACAAAGAATACAACTGTCTATGTAAGGAAAGGATATTCATGTATTGTTTGATGAATTTAATTTTAGCAAGAAAATTAATTTCATTTGTAAATGTTTTGATGAACTATTTCATGCTATACCAATCGAATACGAATTTGAACATTTTCATTCGTAATTTCTCTTTGAAGAATATTGTCGTGAAGGAAATAATATAATGCTGGCGAAAATATTTGTTACACATTGGATGGATAGAAAAAAATTATTTTGCGAAAAATTAACACGTTCGTTTTAAAATTTAAAAATAAAATGAGAGATGAAAAAAAATTCCAATGAAAAGAAATGACGGTATGTATTTATGAGCATTTGTGTGTAATTTAAAAAGCGGATATAAACAAAAAAACACTTCTATTGTTTAAAGGTCATGCTTCCAAGCAAATAGATTTTTTTTTTTTTCTATTGTAAGTGCCGGAGAAATGATTAATTATTTTTAGAAAATGAAAGTTCCACCGAAGGAGCTCAGAATTTTGGCAACCAAACTGAAATATCTCAATAACTTGATGACTTTCGGGAAATACACCTTGTTACATTTTTTCCTTCTTCTCATCTTATAATAATCAAAATTAGTTTTCCTCTTCAATAAAAAGAATCCGTTAAAAGTACGTTGTTTTGAAAATAATTGGTGTACTTCAGAATAACAAATGTACCAAAAAATGTTCAACAAACAAGTAATTAAAACTATGAAATAATGATTTTATGTGCTGTGCCAACAAAAAATATATACATATGCTTTCAACATAATCATTATATCAATGGATAATGATGACAGAAATTGACAGTACTGTACACTAAACAAATATCTAATTTTGAAAAATTAAAACCAATCATCAGCCTCATGAAGAATGAAAACCTCATGCAATTGAAATATCAGATGATATGCTGCACGGCACTAACTGAACTAAGGACATAAATGATATAATACAGTATTACGCTTTGATGTCATCATGATACATGAAATTAATTAGAAGAATAAACGATTTTAAGTACAAAAGGATTACTGAAGCTCCATCCTTACCAGTTATTATCGTACCGACTAATTATTGCTTCATCGCTATTATCTATTAGCATTGAATGACGGAATGTTTGACGTCGAGATTCATTCCGCACAAACACCGCCATTGCCAATTAGTAACACCTGAAAATCCATTTTATTTAGTATATTCTATGGTAAGTCTTCGAAATTTCTTCTAACAGAACTATTAAATTGTATAAGTGAACTGTGACTTCATCATTTTAATACCACAAGCATAGGTCTAAAATATATCGAAAACTTCTCGTTAAACAATTGTATTAATCACGGCAGAATAAAAGAGATTTTTGAAAAGAATCAAAATAATTCAAAATTTCGACTGAACTGCTTGTCATTAATTTTTCAAATTTTCAAATATTGGAGAAAATTTAACTTTATCATCGTTAAGCGAGTGTGAAAGGAAGCACTGAATGCCACCGAAAGTACAGACGAACCACCTGTTATTTAAATAGATAATGAGATATGAGTGCTCAACTAATTAACAAAGATTTTAAGGATGACAGTAATATTTAGTAAATAATATTTTATTAAATTTTGAGATTTCGACATAAAATCAAAATATGCTCCAGGAAATACTTCAGATTCTATTACTTATATTATTTATAACCAATATAATGGGAAATGTTCATCACATAGGACTGATAAAAACATTCACTTAATTGTGCTACCAAGGAGTTTTGTGGCATGCTGTTTTGCTTTATTTTTAAAATTTTCAAACATGTGTTGTATGAAGGTGTTGACAGTTTTAATTCATATTTTCATCAAATTTTAAAATGAGACTTTTAAATACTCAATTTAAGAAAAAATGAAGATTTAAAAGTTTAAATTTTTGAAGGAACAAAAAGAATTTGCAAAACTTCAATGCCCCCTCCCTAAAAAAAAAAAAAAAAAATTAAATTAATTATGACAATGAAAAGGATATACTTGCGATGGTTGAGGGCTGGTTGCTTAGAATCGGAACGATTTATAAGCCTCTCAGCAATGATTGATTCATCCTGGAATAGAAGTGCGTCGATGGTTCTATCTAGAAAATATTTAAAAAGTCTTCGTTGAACTTTGTTACAGTCAAAAAAAAGTAAAACACAAGTGTGTTCCGACCAGAAACATGCTTGTTTGAATTAAGCGAGCCATTATAATAGTTTTGTGGAAGCATTTCAGTTCAAGTCCTATCTATCACAGTATTGACAAGAACATCTTTTCACTTTTTTATTGGTACTGCTCAGTTTGTGAATGAGAAAAAAATGAGGGCTTAAGCTTTTTGAAGGCATGCAAAGTCTAAAACATAGCATGGGTAGCTAGGAAACACATACTCTGGAAAACTGTTTACTCGAAAGGTAAATAATTTATCGTTCAGACAAAAGAGCTTTTTACATTTGCCTGTGTATTCTTTGCCATTTCAAAGTTCCGTAGATAATGGAATTTAAAAAATGTGTGCATTCCTCGACGTTTAAAAATTAATTTTCATTGCTTTTGCTGTAATTTTATTCCGCAAAAGCATATATTGTCACTTTGTTGTTACAAAAATACTATGATAAGCTGTGCTTCATATATTGCACTAGTTAGTTACCTATATCACAGAGTTTCGGGAGAAATAACGTATTGATTGACTCCTAAAATTGAGAAGCTTGAGAAACTGAAACCCTTTAATCGTTGAATAGATCCAAACAAATATTCAAAACTTCCGGTTGGCTAGTGTTAAGGATTCAATCGCGAGAAGAGTGCAAATGCATTCCAATAAATATCTTGCCAATTTCGGCAATTTTACATTCTCCCGAAATTACTACTTAGTGACATGTGACGATAGAATTCTACCTATATAAATGGTCTGAATTGAAAAGGTCTTCAGAACAACTGAAATCCATATCCTTCAAGATGATTTAAGATAAATCCATATTTCATAAGATGATAGTTGTCTCACAATGTAATTTAAATGTGGATCAAAGTTTATCCTCAAGCAAATGACTTTTAGTGTAACTTTTCCAAATAACTAATCAGAAACAAAACAAAAAGAGTAAAAGAATTGATTAGACTGTTAAGTGTTGAGCAAGATTCAAAATTGTTTTCTATAACAAAAGTAAAGCATTGCAGAATATTTGTCTTAAAGACTGTAAAATTTAAAACCATCAAGTTTTAATCTGAAAATTCCAACAAACTTTGTTAAAAGTAGCGAATTACTTTGGATATTGCTTCGGATTTTGCTAGCAGCATGTTAGTAAAGCAAAACAAGTACTAACCATCCATCCAATCCGATGACGCTTTAACGGCGGTTAAGAGGTGGAAGAATATAAAAGCCAATTGACAGCTGACCAGCCATCAAATGTGGGGCAAGTTGATTGGTACTAGAACGTTGATTTGAAGCGAACATTGCTTCTTTACACAAAGCCCTAAACCGTCTCACAAATTACTCCTTCGTTGTGTAGCTTTAACTTATTCTCTAATTAACTTAATGATCTTGACCCATAGCTTTAGCAGCCGACGCTTAAATTATATTGATTTATCTTCATCTATGAAGCCGAGTAAAGACTCGAAATGTTTTCATTAACTAATCAACATCACTGATCTGACCACCACATCATGCTATAAGCTCAAATTAGTGATACCTCAACAAGAAGTTGACCTAAGCAAGCTAAAAGTACCGTCAACCTGTACCATTTTCATGTTTTTATCGATTTAGATGTTCATCTGACAACTTTTGTTATGTTTCCAAGATATAATAAGTTATTTTGAACAGCTTTCACAGATTTTAACTGGTTTTTGTGTGTGAAACAGTTAAGTTAATTATCAGATGAGGATAACAACTGCCAGTCTTTTAATCTATACCAGCATTTTCATAATAGTCATATATTGCCGCGTCGCGTAGCAGAGGCTCAGGGAAATTATTAACACTTTTCAGTAATTATCTGGTTCATATCAACAGCATTATTTACCAAAAATGCTAAAATATTATTGAAATATAGCACACTTCCTTCCATCCCACTTCATTAATCATATACTTTTGAACTCATTTTACAATTGATCCTTCAAAACGCTCCACAGCAATAGCTTTTATGTATATTAGGAATCAAACCAAATATTTCACGAAAATGGATATATATTTCGATGCAAAGCAATCAACTGTTTAATATAGTATAAATTGCAGAAAACAATTGAACTATTTCGCATAACAAACTAAGATTTATAAAAGCAAATCTAAAAACAAGTTTATCCCTGCCAAAAAAATGAACTGCTTTCCTGAGGATTTTTCAACCAGCTTATTCTTAGGTGAACTAGACTTTCTATATTAATATATTATTAGAAGGGACTAAGCATGTCGGAGTAACATAAAAAAAAAGAAAGAAACTGTTAGGGGAATGAAGAATTAAGTTACCGGCATATAAATGTCCACATTTTCGCGATCTGTCAATTAATGCATATTTTAAACTACTTAATTTTCAAAATCATAAAAAATATTAGCTAATAATCAATTACATAAATTTCAAAAAACATCGGGAACTGGAGAAAAAACAAAGAAAAAATTTTTAAGAACATGAGGAGCTCCTAAGATAGGAAGCAAAAAAAAAAAACTTTAAAACAGTTATCTACGTGTCTCTAAACATTTAATTTTCAGTGAAGTGTATAGCTCAAACAAAGAAAATTCAGTTGCTTAGCTGAGTTTTCAATATGCTTTAAAATATTTTCATCGTCCTGATCTATTAAAATCTACGATTAAAGCTTACTTTACACTTTTCAATATCAAGGTGACAACGTCGCTAGTGAATTGAAGCTTATGTTATCATTGCTGTCTACTGACGTGCTCATACTATAGTAACGGGAACTACCGCAAGTTAACTGAGCTTCTTTATCGTAGCTTATCTTTGAAGTAGATCTTCGAATACGGGCAATATGCTTAACAATAGCACCTTGCTCACGCCTCAATGCTTCATCCTTGGAACTGCTAGAATTTATTGAATCCGTCGCTGAATCAGCACTATTTACAGATAAATCCAATAGGGTTCGTTGTCTCGACTGACGTAGTTTGTTCTTTATGGAACTATTCATCGTTGGAAGCCGATGCGAGCGTTCTGAAAGAATGTTTTACCCAATTATGAATTATTTTAGAAACGTAAACCCATTATTTCTAATCGGTGAAAGGTCACTTGAATATGGAAGAAAAACAGCCTTATCAGGATTAGGAGTCTAATGTATTCCGAAAAGTTTCCTAATGACTTATAACCCTAACCAGTGGATGCAAAATTCGTCCTTTGTTTATTAAGGTGGCGATCTCAATTATTAGGCCTCAGTCTGTCAATTCGGAACAGATTAGAAAACGGGATAAAAAACCATTCTAGAAGAAAATCAAAGAACTTTCCACCAAAAGTAAACATCGAAAATAAACATTGAAGACAAAGTAAAAGGAGCCTACCATTATTGGGTTTCGCGGATAATGGAGTGCTGGCTACCACAGAACTACTGCAGAACTGTTGAACAGGGCTATTTTCATCAAAATGATCCCTACTTATTCGCCGTTTCCTTTGTTCATTGTTTCGAAAATTTCCGGTAGAATCTTGCAAATTTAAATTTCTCCTCCAAGAGGAATTTGTATTAGATTTGGAACTCTTGGTAGAAGCAACTGACACCGAATTTATATCGTTCAAGCCTTGCTGTCCTAATGAGTAAGCAAAATTACTGCCATTACTCTTCAGAACTTTTCCATCAAATTTAGGTCTTGGCGTATTTTGGAAGTGACTTCGAAGTGTTTCCTCAAAATCAGAATCGGACGAAATGCTTATATCATCCATTTGACACTGCTCCTTCATCTGCTGTTGCTGCTGACTAGTTCTTTCATGATACAAGTTATGTTGCGATATTTTCCCAAAATCTTGATAAGAATTTTCTCTGCTGACAAAAGCATTAGCAGCCTTCACCGGTTGCGGTAGCTTGTGGGGATCAGCTAGATAAACACAAGCACCGGATACTGCCTCTCCACTCGAAATATCAAGTTGCAACACATCCAACTGAAGACAGATTTCTGAAGCAAAGGGAGAAAATCAGAGTAAAAAAAATGAGAAAAAAAATTTTCCATTTCCCTGTTATAATCGATTTGGGAGGTTACTTACACCATTAAAAACTCATATACCATGTTCTTTTTTGTTATGCAAGATTATGACATTATAATATAAACTAGAACAACTCAGTGTACCTCAATTTACTTCAGTTACTATACTCTAAATAGCAGCATATCTCATTCGTCCTAATTGATATCACAATAAAAAATGATAAAGACTGAGGTCAAACATGATGAATAAATGTGCAAGAGAGTACAAGTTCCTTTAGAGACTTCCCTAGAGACTAGAGGAATATTTTGTAAAGAAAAAATAAAGATGTTAACGCTTGAGAGCTCTCAAATGAACGATAAGTTGTCGTAAACTTACTGTCGACGCTCTTTTCTTCTTTTGTTGAAGCACCGAGACTAAAAACAAGACGGATGAGTTCGTAGAGACTGTAGAATAAAGCTGGGATCATTTTCGTTAGATGTCTGTCAGTGCTGTTAAGAAATAGCGAGAACGGTATATCCTGTAAAACGTAGAAGCAAATATTTCTTCATCCTCAATGAAGTAAAATAACAGTCTTCTCGTGGGTAAGATGTAGGCAAGTACGGAAGATGTTTAAATAACAATTTCGCAACACTGTATACAAAAATACTCCACACCAGCAGGAAGACATTCTGCAAATTCTAAAAACTTTTTTAAAAAAACTATTTCGCGCTGTTTTCACAAACTTCAAGCATGCAGAGGAGAGACGAGAACCGAACTATAGGACGGAATTGAGCTGTCGCGTTTTGGATTGGACACGAAGTGATATGAAAGGCGATGTTTCGGAATTAGTCTATTTTTTAATTACAAGAAGCATACGGTTAAATACAAGTCTAAAAAACAGATTAAGGGACTCTAATAATATCCTCATCCATTTCCAAAAGACTCGCTTTATTCTGCTCCTAGTGGAGGTTCTACTGACCGGAATAGAATTTCTTTTGAAAAAGTAAGCCATCATAAACTCTCGGAAAGGACAATTCGCCTTCCCAGTTTTCAGATTATGACGCATTCCTTTCCTTTTCGGTCCGGCTGAATTACGAACGAAGACATTTCACCACTGCAGAAGAACTCGTTCCTTACAGTTCCACTTTCACCTTACGTGAAAATTACCTTACGAGGCAAGATTTATATAGCTTGTGTACAACCATTTATCCTTCATAAGATTTTGATGTAAACTGCTAAAAATGAGAAGGCCTGAGGAGAATTCTCCGCAAATTTATTAAGCAAGCATAGAGAACTCGTTTTACAAAAATTAAGTTGAAATTTTCTATAAATTTCACATTTTCTCCACAGTTTTCAATCCCAGTATCTTGAAGCAGTCAGCCATTACAGCACCTGTGACATTACACAGCACTAGCCGCTGATAATGAATCGTTATTTTTCCTTAAAAGAAAAACTCATTAAATCACACTGATGTAGTGGAATAACGAAGTAATTGTGCCTCATACTTTGACTGTCTCCATTAATTAGTATTCCTCATAAGAATGTTGGCTCATAATCAATATGTAGCGGTGAAGCCAGTAACAAAATGATGATGAAATAATTGTCATGTTTTGTACCGCTTAGGATTCATCAACTTTAAAAATTTTCTTACATATGCATTTTCAATCAGCCGAAATCATGGACTACTGGCACTCATGTATCACTGGATCAGTGCGGTAAAAAAAATTTAAAGCCAATGGAAGCAGAAAAAGATATACCATCAAGATCTTTCTGGATCACGTAACATTCATTATAGAAGTCGTGGAAAGTTGTCGCCAGAGCATAGACATAATCGCAAAGCTGAAAAAAGCAGACAGCTGAAACAGTAAACCACATTAAAAACCTTAAGTAAAAAGTTCTAATTTAAATGACCCCCTACCCCCGTTGTCCATGATGTAAACGCAAAATCAAAAGCCGAAAAAAAAAACCCACTTGATGCAAAAGGAAATTCTCCAGTGTATTCAAAATGCAATCATTAAATTTCAGGATTGTTTTTGCCAATCTGAATTCTGAATTATGTTCCAAAGGCAGAACTCCATCAGGCAAATTTTGTAAATAGTTTTGAACATCCTTGTTAGAAACACCAGTACTACGACATATTGACCTAAGAACATGAAGTAGTTGACTTGGACTTTACCTTAAACAGCTCTCGGAAAACCAAATCATTTCAAACATAACTTAATATTTTAAATGTAGTGAAAAGTTCACGTGCAGGGTGCTGTTTAAAAATGTCAAAATGAAGTGGAACTGAGGCAAAAAATAAATTTACTTTATCCTTGCAAAGGCATACAGAAGATAAACAGCAGTGTTGCCTCGGTCATCTAACATCTGAAACAATATTTACATGACTAATTTTCTACCAATTAAGGGCGTCATTTTCATTCTTTCGTGTGGTGTTATATTATGAATGAGGATTACAAACAAAATATAGTAAAACATGAAAACTCCGAAATATAGAACTTCGAGGAATATCGATTATACCCGATCAAATGAGAAAACATAATCCTGCGTGCGAGTTTGCGACAAATCTGCATACTTTATGCAACCATATGCAACGGCATCACGGGCTAATGTCAATTCTTCCGAAATCATAACCTTTAAGGAACATGATGACGAGAGATTTAAAAAAGTGTTTGGAAAAAGCTTCGATTCCCTAAGCATGAACTAATTTTAATATTCGTAGAAACTAAGAATTGAGGAACCTTATCTCGTTCTTTTTCTTGCAGTTTTGCTTCTGCTCGTTTCAAACCCTCATCAAGCAGATCTGTTAATCGGACTGTATCACCTGACCGCGTCTTGAATTTTTTCCTGAAATAGTATCAAACTTAGACTAAAACTTTCAAGGGAATCATTCTTTTTCTGAATTGAACGTTTTACTACATGTTCTTACTTCAAACAAGAGATGAAGGAATTCCAGTGAATGAACTTTGTTTACTCCGTTGTAGACACGGCAGATATCACAGTGTGAAAGAGAATTCTATGGAACTACAAAATCTACTAGATTTCAAACTTACTTATCCTCTCCCAAAACTAGACCAAAACTGACAAGTTCAACTCGTTTCTCGGTCGGTGAATACCATCCAAGTTTCTGACCAGCTGCATACAGCAGCTAAAGATAGAACTAAATTTTGAGTTACCAATGTTCAGTCGTCAAATTATTGAACAATTAATAAATGAGATAATCAAATGAACTTAACCACAAAGACTTTTCAAAAAGAAGGAAAAGCAAAAAACACTAAAAAATGTCACAACACAAACTTCAAAATGTAGACTTTGTCCAGCATCAACAACATAAATAATCCAGTCCGCTTTATCGACAAACAAGCGATATTTTAGAGCTGCCAGATCGGATGTGTCATATGTGAAGCCTCCATCTGATTTTACAACGGTTAATGGGATTTTTTCACCAACTCTCAAAATCTTTCTTCCTTCATCAAGTTCCAAAACGCCTGAAATTCTTGAGTGATTTAACCAGAAAATAAAAATTAGGATTTAAAAAATATTACTTAATAAGAAAGAAAGCACTTTGTTGCGGTTAATTCGCACAACCTTGTCAAGGACTTTTCAACTATCTAGTATTATTTACTATATTTATAATATTACATTACCTGCAACGGAAATGGTTACCTAGTTTTTCGAGTTCCTCAACAAGTTCAACCATATGTTTTTGGTAGAAAGATTCTCCTCTCTCAATAATATCTATATCCAATCGACTGTAAATCCGACTAAAATCCTTCCGAGAAACATCACATATCATCTGCCATGCTTTCACAAAATCAGGATCAAAACTTTGTAATTTAATAACACATTGATAAGCTCGAGATTTGAATGCTTCATCCTCGTCAAAACGCTTTTTCGATTCCTAAAATATTTCTTTCGGCTGAACTCAATCTAAAAAAACTTCAGCATATCCAGGCCACAACATTTGAATCTATTTCTAGAACAATCAATCTAATTGCGTTATTTGATGGTTTCAAATTCTCTTGTGTTTCTATGAATCAAAAAAGTCGCAGTACCGGAAGATAAAAAAGCAATAAAATTTAAAGGAAGGTTCAGGAAGGTTGGAAATTTAAACCTTGTAAAAAGCTTGGAGGTCCGAAATTGGTGGTACTTCACTGAGGAAATTTGGAAAACGATCTTGTAAATGAGCAATTAACATGCCAAACTGTGTACCCCAATCGCCAATATGATTCAAGCGAAGAACCTCAAAAACAATGAATATAATTTGAAATGTTAGAACTTTCATTCACGGACACTTACAAGTAACTTCCAAATGGTAAAAAATTCGTTGCACCATTTCTCACTGATATAAATCCTCGATTGCAATTATCTAATTTCCAATATCCGATTTACCAACCTAACACTTGCCAATTATAACAATTACTTTTTCACATATATTAAATACATATAAATTAAAGCGACAAAAACAGATAAGATGTGAACAGCGCCTCTAAGTATCAAGTATTACGCGATTTAAAATAAAAATAAAAGCCAAAAATGTAAAACTAACATCAAAACCAACATAAGTAAGCAAACGACAAATACTGTCGCCTATTATAGTCGACCTTAAATGACCCACATGCATTTCTTTGGCGATATTTGGTGAAGAAAAATCAACAATAACACGACGTGTTTCAATTTCTGGGATTTCAATGCCCTAAAAATCATTGCAATTATACATTTGCTAGTTCCATATCCATTAGAATGACTTTTAAATAACGATAAGAACGAATACCTTTATAGCGATATTTGCAATCCTTGCAGCAATCCAACTCCTACTCAAAAATATATTAATATAACCAGGTCCAGAAACTTCCATCTAAAAATTAAAAAATATGGATTGAAATTCGTAGTTTTCTTCAGAGAATCCCGAACATTCGTAAATGAACTTCGGGTAAATTCATAGTTATCAATTTACTTACTTTTTCAATTCGATTACATTTTGGCACATTGTTCATAATTGTTTCTGCGACTTCTTGAGGAGATATCTTTCGACCACTCTGTTTTAGTTTCTAAAACAAACTGCTGAGGATTTCAGTGCAAGTTTCAAAGCAAAAAAAAAAAGAAAAAAATAAAAGAAATAAAGTAAAAAGTAAAAACGACTGTAAAAAAAAGGTATTTCAGACTTGAGCAATTGACATCGAAGAATTGAACTGATAATCACCAAACTTCACTTGTTGAGTTTCAGTTATTAAAAGAGGAATGTCTGACATTTCTGGATATGCCTAAAATATCTTTTTGTGAACTATTCATAACGAAAATTAATGAAAGAGGAGGAACTTTTGTCATATACGCAAGAAATAAATTTATAAGAACAATAACATCCCGGAATTCAGTTATTGAAGCTTACCATCGAAACACCTTCTGAGAATAGAGTCCGTAAAACATAAAGCAGTGAGCTTCCAAAATCCTTCACAACAACATAACTGCATTTTTTGTTTCCTTTGGAACTGAAGTTCAAGCAGATTTACCGTAGGAAAGTTTCGACTGATAATTATCAAGAAAAAAAAAAAAAAACTGCTAAGATATGAAACACAAATATATGCAGAATGAAGTGCTAAGAACAAAAGAATTACTTATTCTCAGTAGATTTCCCATCATTTTTTACGGGCTTCTGTACTCTCGATTTTTTTTCTGCATCTGGTTCACTAGTTTCATCATTAATGACGGCTTTGTCATTCAGCTGTTGCTGTTCATGAACACTCTAAAATAATCGCTTAGTTTCTAAAAATGATATATACTCACTGTTCTAAAGAAATTAAAGCAATAAATAGATATCACACCATTCAAATAAAATGGATCTTTCTTTTTAAAAAAAGAACTTTTAATTAATTCAATTTCTTATGAAATACTAAACCGACAATTCTAAACTTTCTTATCCATAGTTGGTTTCATATCTAAGTACTTAACGGAGTATTCTCAGGTTTTTCTATTAACAAGCTCAAATCTCAATCAAAAATTGATAGCTTAAAAAATAAACAGAAAACTTTCCTTCCCATACCATGCAAAAAATTATTTTGGTAAACAGAGAGAAAAAAATCAGTCCCAGCTACTCACCGACTGAAGAACCTGAATCCTGTATTTGAGCTTTGCATTTTCCTTCATAGCTCTTAATAAATTAGGACAGGCTTCCAGCAAAGGACCATCCATATCCCCTTTTTCTATGGCATCTAGCAAACTGTGATATGTCACAAGTCTCTTTCCCTAAAGCAGGCATTAAATAATCGCCTTAGTGAGACACTTTAAACGACCTGTAAATCACCTTCACTGTTAGACATTCTGCATTTTGACAATCTTCATAACTATGACCAGGACCCATAAAAGCATTTTAAGTCAGTTCTTGATTTAATGAGAAGTTATTCAGCTGATAGCTTGTCACAATTTCACTTGTGATCCTGAAACTTTGATTATCAAGATGCAGCATGTCTAATCCTTCAAGACTGAGAATATGAATACCGTTCACTGGGAATCGCAACAAAACAAACCAGTATTAAAATAGTTCCTTCAAAGCTGAACAATGGACAAAATCAGGAGGTCGACACCTTGGTTTTAAGGACACCAACGTCCCGACTACTTACTTTGGTCTACCTGTTCCTCAACTATAGATGAAAACAGTGAAAGGAATTTACTGATTCTTCAAGATGATGCTGGAGTTGTTGCAATTCGTTGTTGGAGAAAACACTGTTCGACTGTTCTGGTTGCATCATATACCGTCTTACGTATTCTGTAAAACTAATCGTGCGTAGAACTAAAAGTCTTGAATTTTGTCCTCTTTATGAATTAAACAAATGTGTCAAACTCGGATTTTGAAATCTATGTCTTTTCCATTGCTCGTGCATATTCTCATGATGTTCTAGCACAGTGCAAGATGCAACTAAATTTTTTAACAAATGTTCATCAGCTTATTGCATATACAAATTCTACGCTAATAGTACAGCATGGAGCTGGAAGAACCTTGGTTCCTTTACTTATGAGCGGATCTCATTTTAATCAAATAGCACCAAAAAGGAATAAGACAAATACAGCCTATATCTTTATAGACTGGGCTATCGAAGAAAACGAAGTTTCAAAAACCATACAAGTTTTAGCGAAAATGATTTTTTCTCAGCAGCATTGTCCACAACAGAAAAATCTTCAAACAAAAACAATGTAATGTGAACTGCAAAGTAACAGTGCACAATATAAATATTTACACGAGCCGAAAAATGAATGCAAAATTTAAAAATAAGTATCAATTCGTAAAACCAAATCTAGAAATGGAAATCCTAAATGTCATCATCCTTTCACATTTCTCTCCTTTCAATATTCAAGAACTTCAGAAATGAAAAGTGATAATTGCTAGCTAACAAATTTCATCACCTGCATTCTCTCTTATATCCATAATAGTAGGAAAGATATGGTGAAATATAAAACTCAAACTGAGGTCTAATTCCCAAGACTACAAAAGAGTTTAATTCACATCGTGAAAAGAGACAAATTTAAGGAATAAACTAAAATACAACTTTCTTCATTAGCAAATAAATACTAGAATCAAGTTCGAAGCCATGCAAATTATTTGCATCACCTTTCAACCGCATCAGAAGGCCACCAAATGATGCGTATGCTGCTAATGTATTTGTCTCAGAATTCGATTCTTCTCCTTCGATTCGATATACTTTTCCAAACATTACATATTCAAATGGATCCAATCGTGGATAATGTGTCTGAAAATGAAACTATTAAGCTCATGAATGATGTGTCGTTACTGAAACAATTTTCTAATCTGAATAGAGAAATAGATGTCTAACAGAAGTGGTGAAGATACATACCTAACACAACTAGAATTAATTCCTAGAAGGAAAAGGCTTATAAAATCGTAACACATAAGTGACTTATCAAATAAAATTTACTACCTGACTGTCATATTCTCGTTCATCTGGCAGACCATCATCACGCAGCGTTGTCGCCAGCAATAAACGGAATTTATCGTTTAGATTCATCGGATATCTGCAAGAAAAATTTAACTATAATATATCTTTTATTCCTCCCTTGTATTTGCCGTTATCTTATTTGTCATTTACTTCCAGACAGACTAATTCCTACAATCATAAGGAAGAAATATATCCTTACAGTTGTGTATTTACGTCAAGAATGAGCTCCATTTTAAAAGATTCGCTGTCACAGAACAAACGTGAAACTCGATCGAATTTTTTTCCTTCTGGATCAACATCTTTCACAAGGAACATATCATCGAAAAGTATACCAGTTGCCATCCCCTGCAATGATGAACTGTTATCAGGCATTCAATTAATAAATAGACGAACAACATTATAAATCGCTCTGCAAATACTGATGAAAAGAGATTCTATGTCGATTCATCGAAAGCCAAAGAACATGCTAAGGAAGGTACTCCAGAGTTAGCCTTCAATTAAATTTCCAATTCAAAATTTTTGTTAATTTTCAATTTAAATAAGCAAAATTACTGACCTATGAGTAAGTAATTATGATGACTTGTGGAGAACAAGTAATTATAATTAAAAGAGAGCTAAAAGCACTCAAAGAGTTAAAGAGGAACATTCTGAAAAGCTGAGGGTACAAGCTAATCTTAGCATCAACATAACTACTCAACAATCTCATACAGTTATACATTGCAATCTTCATATTGCATCCCAACACTATTCGAAGTCTTCTCAACTAGCCAACCCCAAACCGATTTGCAAAAAAAGAATGATTGTTCCTATGTTTTGATGATACATAGTAGATGATACAATTGAAGAGAATGTGCAAAAGAAATTGGAGAGAAATAAAACAATGTAGAATGCCGTGAGAGAACAGAGATTGGTGAATTTAGCGAAGTTGAAAAACGAAAAGGAGGGTATTGCTGAATAGCGAGTGGTTAACAGAAAGTGGGTGGGTAGGGGATTTCGATGAGTTAAGTCATATCTATCTGTTGTCATTTCCTTGCAAGAGCAGATGATGACCGTAAGCAGTTATGACGAGCTGATGTCGCATGTCATCCTCTTATTATTATTATTTGATCCAGATTTTTTTGTTCTTCAGAATACGTCTATCCTCGTTTTGACCAACACTGCAGATATATTCCGAATATCATTCTTTATCGTCTCCAGCGTGTGGTTTTACCTCTGTCGATTTTTTCTTTGTAAGGTGGTTTAGGGCTCCATTCCTTGCCTTCGTAATTTTGATCAGTGCGCCTAATTTCAATTCAGTCAATTTGTTGAAGTGCTACTATTCTTGTGAATCGCTTCTAAGCCAGACATTATGTGCCTTTTCAGTCTATGTATAAAATGAAGTAAGATATTTTCAGGAATAATGGCTTTATGGGTAGATAAATATAGGCCACGCGATCTATCTGCTCTAACTTATCACGTCAAGCAAGCTAAAGAACTCATTGAAATCGTTAAGGTAATGCATTTTTTGCGTTTCTGCGTTTTTTTATCAAATGGGCTTAAAAATGGAAGCGTTCAAGAAAAGAAGTTTAGCTGTTGACGTCGGGAGCTGTAATTTGTGTTTTTCTACTGCTAAACATATATGAATAATTAGGGTTTATTAGAATAATTTATTTCGAAGAAAATGTCAACTCTACCCTGAATTTTCACTCTGCTCTCTCACTTTTTTCCTGTCTTATCCTTGCCATGAAAGAGTTTTGAATATTAAGTAATAGATTGTTCTGTGCAAAATTTCATTGCCTCTTTTCCACAATTTGCCAATAGAGAAGGAGGATGAAAGCAGATTATCTGTAACATCTTAGTTTTGTCCTTCGTACAAGATACGATTACTGCTTGAGATTAACGTGGTTGTGTAGTAATGATTTATAAGATACCAATGACCGAGCTGCTGTTTTGAAAAATAAGCTCATTAAATAATAAATTTAACATTTCGGAGCTGTGAATCTAGGAAAATCACGACTGTAATAGGGAATTGTATGACAGAAGCTGAAGTTATCAATTAAAAGATAAGTAAATTTTTAATATTTTTGATGCTAGGAGTGGATCACTAGAATGTGTTTGTTAACAGCAGCAAATGGGATTATTTCGAATTGATTTTAAATTTCGGTTTTAAATATCGGCTTCTTTCAGGCGGGTGACTTTCCGCATCTTCTCGTATATGGCCCGAGTGGCGCAGGGAAAATGACTAGAATTTTTTGTATTTTGCGAGAACTTTATGGCAATGGTGTAGAAAAGTTACGAATGGATGCACGAAGTTTTCAGGCCCCTTCTGGCAAAAAACTAGAAATTCAAGCATTTAGCAGTAATTATCATATTCAACTTAGTCCTGGGTAAAGTACTAAAGTATTTACAATATGAAATAGCGCTTTTGTTGGAAATAAGGATTTAGCGAAAATCTTTAAATGAAAGTAGTTTATTTACAATGGATATCTTTTAATTTTCGATTTTTAGAGAAGTTGGTATCTACGATCGTGTCGTTGTCCAGGAAATTATCAAACAAATGGCACAAATGCACCAGATTGATGCTACTGTACAGAGAAATTTCAAAGGTGAATATTGAAGTGCTGTGCATCATTTATTATTCTTCGTATTACCATAAGACATCTACTAATTTCATCCACTATTGGTTATATTATTACTGATGAATATTGATATGGATCAAATTGATAAGTGTAATCTGTACTGGATAAAATCAACTACTTCGTTGGGTGTTATGAAGTTTTTCTTATACAAAAAAAAATAAACTTTGTATTCCTTTCTATTAATTCTAATATACTGGAGAAAAAAGGTCAAGTCTTCGTTACAAAGCACTATACAAATCCAGGAGTCGTTTTCATTTTCAGTAGCTGTTTTGATGGAGGCAGACCAACTAACCCGCGATGCACAGAACGCATTACGTCGCACGATGGAGAAATATGCGCAAACATGCCGGCTTATACTTTGTTGTGATTCTATCAGTAAAATCATTGATCCTTTGAGAAGCCGATGCTTGGCAGTACGTGTAGCTGCACCCTCGGATGATGATGTGAGTTTCTTTTGAAAAGACAAAAAAATTTCATAGACAGGTATGCAAAAAAAAATAACATTTTGTTACTTCAAAGCTTTAAATGCAGTTTTCGAAATTCATGACTTAAATCCTGATTTTCGAAGTTCTCTATACAAATGTTTGTCTTTAGGTCGCTTGCTTTGATTTTATGTTGTCCTCAGATCAAATGATAATCACTATTTGACACTTCATTGGTTTTGAAATTGCAGGTTTGAATTCAAATGTTCTCTATTTAAAGGTCACTAAAGCTGTGAAGTTTGTATGTAAACAGGAAAATGTCTTTGTTCCTGAAGGCATCATTGCTGCTGTTGTACAAAAAGCTAATGGTAACATGCGGCGAGCTTTACTGATGATTGAGGCTGCGAAAGTACAGAAGTAAGTTACAATCTGCTAATTATGCGGTTGTATCATGTTAAGCAAATTTTTGTGAAAATTGTTTGCATCATGCTTTCAATTCTAGATGTTAAATTTTCAAAGTTTAATATTCGCAGTACTTTTTTTTAATCATATTTTTCCATAACTATTATCATTAGCAAAAAATTGGATGCTCTATGTTAGATAATACTACTACTTCAGGTTTTTAATATTTACTTTTGAAAGAAATAGTTGGAACTGAGAAATGAGTCAGACATTTTCGATTTCAGTTATCCGTTCAAGGAGAATCAAGAGATTCCAGATCCGGAATGGGAAGTTTACTTACGAGAAACAGCTAAAATGATGATGCAACAACAAAGCCCTGAGAAGTTTGTATTTGTATTTAATAAATTTTAAAGTACGGTTACAGTGTGTTGATAACTTTTTCTTTGAATAACTTAGCCATGATTTACACTTTTGCAGCCTCCTGAAAGTGCGTAATAGATTTTACGAATGTATTGGACACTGCATACCTCCAAATATCATTTTTACAGTATGTTTTTATAATTTCTACTTTTCCTGCGTTTAAATTAATGTAGATTACATATTTTTAATAATAGCACACTTACTCAGTTCCTATTGTAGATATAAAGAAACTAGTAGTATAGTTTTTAAAATAAATCATTTGCAGAAATTATTACAAGAGCTTCTGAAATTTTGTGGTGATAAGATCAAAGGCGAGATAGTTGCTGCAGCAGCCGAATATGAGCATCGACTTACAAGAGGTAGCAAAGCAATTTTCCATCTTGAAGGTTTTGCTGCGTCATTCATGGAAATCTATCATAGACATCAAAATGAGACTTCTATGGAGCATTAGTGGAGCATTCAGTCCTCTTCAATCTTGATATTGATAAATTTTTTTTTATGTAAATGATGATTTGTCTTTTGAACGTGAAATAAAAGTGCAGATTATACAGCTTCACTTCTCGGCTTTTCTTTTTAATGTATGTTATAAATCCAGATAGATAAAGGATATCCTTTTCATGAATATCCATTAATAAAAGAAAAGCGCATGATATATAAGATTTCCGAAGTAGTAATATAGGATTTTTTGTACTGAATCATCTCAGTTATCGCTTTATGATTGTTATTCCGTTATATGGTATGTGTATTATATTAGAGACGTTAACATCCCAAAGTTGCAAAAATCTTAAGAAGATTAGAAAAAAGAACAGATTTCCATGTTGTTATAGTCATTACAACCTTATTGAATCTTGGCAAGCGCTGGGATTATTGTTGAAAATGTTTGGTTAACTATATTTGTTAAAGAGATTTGGAAGCTCCCAGATTTTAGTACTTATAGCCTGCTTTTTCAAAATCCCATTGTTAAACTGTTGTAATTCTCTTTTTTGTTTCATATATTTTGACTTTAGTTAGTATTTCACTTTTTTCCATTAAAAATGTGATATTCTCTGTATTCGGTAGTTTCTTCCAATTCCTTACCATTAATATTTGCAGAATATTTGTCAAAAGTTATCTGTTTGTTATGAAAAGCAATGTTTGTCCGGTGCCTGTAATTTTGCGTGCCATCTACTGCTTTCATTTAAGCAGAGTTTGTGCTTAAAATTTATCTTGCTGTGATCAAAATGGTCCGCAAATGATGGGGGTGCATTGCTTCGATGAATCATTTGTATCAGACTCTGATATTCAGATTGTAACAGAAAATCTATTTGTGGAGGAAATCCGTAAACGAACTAGAAAGGTAGAACCTTGAATTATAATTCTTATTGTTCTTATATCTCATATGTGAAACTTCCGATCATGAGTTTTTCACTTTGCCTTACAAATGTATTAATATTTTGATGTTTCGAATTTAAATAAATCGCATGAAAACGCGGTGAATCATTTCCTGAAATTGCACGCTGTAGTGATGGTTTAGATTATCTTGCAGTTGATTTCGTTTCTCTTTAAAGTTTTCTTCACTTTTGGAAACGGTTAGATAATGCTCTGCAGCAGGCTAATGTTATTAACTGAGTAGGCGCTGAAAACGAAGTAGGAGCTTGTTGATAGGTTTTTTTCCTCTCTTTGGAACTGGCAACACATGTTAAACAGCAGTGCGAGATTTCTTGCCTTTAAAGTTGTTTCATTTTCCAATTCAAAGAGAATTCAACATTTCAAATCGACAAGGAATGGTATTTTGTGCTGCCGATAAATACTGCGTTGGAGATTTAGAATATGATAAGTTGCATAATTCCATTTAATGTAATCGGGTCATTTTCAAGAGATGTTCTGTTCTTGGTTAGTAACTGATGTTTGTGTTGGAGCGGAAATAGTAACGAAATATTTAAAAGATGAAAGATCAGTTTCCACTTTTGATACAATTATGTTCTGCACAAATTAACAACTATCATTTTTTACTTCAAATTAGTCAACTTATATATTTTTTTAATTTTTATATCTCTTTAATGAAATTTAATGATTATTTTATTAATAACATTATGAGCGCGCGGAATGTTTGTTCTAGCAGTGGTTGTGCATACTTGTTTAGCTTCCCTTTTGCCGTTTGTGTTGGCTAATTTTTACATTTTTCAACATCCATAACAACGAGAACTAGTTTTTCTGCTCACTGACTATGTGTTTAAGAGCTCAAACATTTCGCATTCTACTTTTCTCTCACCAAAGTTGATATTACAGATTTCACTTTAACTTTTTTCAACGGATTTTAGGATTAGCTAGTATTGATTTACTAACAACTTCAAAAGTAACAAAAAAAAATAACACATCTGGCGTATGTATGTCGATACCACTGTGATTAAAACCTTTTCATTTATATAAACATAGCAGATGATGTACATATTGTCACATGTCATGTTATGGGAATTAATATTATATTTCGTAATTAGGTTAACTAGGTAGAATGTAATTCCTTTCAATTTATAAACGTTTTATAAGACTATTAATGTTTAACTCTTTTATTGATTCCACATGGGTGGTTATATAAACGCAAACATATTCGTATATTCAATTAAATGCCTGAACAGATGTGCTTTTTTTGGTAATATTGATTCATTGAAGTTAGATTTTTAGGAATTATTATTATGGAATCATTTTTAGGAATCATTGTTGTTTACCCGTCTATGTTTTAAAAATTCCGTCTCTCCTACTTCTACAGCCACTCATTCTAACCTTTTTCTTTTCACATTCTCGATCTCAACTTTATTGCTTCTCAAGTTTAAATATTTTTCAAATAACCATCGATGTTTTCAATATGTTCAGTATCGAGAACGTCTGCTTGGTGGAATTTTCGAAAAATGATTCATTTCTATTTTTTATAGGAAGGAAATGACATTATGAGGCAATAACTGTTGTTCAACTTTCTACCTATAAGAGCATAGCTTTTAGGAAGTTTTCTAAACAGTTCACATTCTTATCAGACGAGTTGAATTAGAGAGAAGAAAGTTCCCTTTTTCTAATTTTCAGTAGTATTTGTCGTTTCTTTTTTTTTTGCGCTTTCTCACAAATGATAATTCTCTAAAGCTAGTATTACTTGTGAATAGTCTCACTAATGAACATTTTATTTATTGACAATTGGTTAATTGAAACAATCAGGACTGCATACTATTAGCAGCAATCAATGTTTAGAATAGATAATGCTACTTTTTACACTCCTAATGCAGTAATTTCATCATCGATACCGACAAATGATGGAAAAACTGATTGATGATTTCGACAGTTAATTTGCAATTCTAAATATTTCATGTTGTTTTATTTTGTAGGAAATGAGAGACACCTGAAGATTCATATCCCTTGTGTGAATCATTGTAGCAGATTAAAATGACTTCAGTTTCTTTAATTTCCATTATAAGTTTTTGACAATTTTTATAATCTTTCCAGATATTTATACTTTTATTTTTGTTCGAGTTTCCAGTTTCTTGCATCGTTTTTTTCCTCTTTTTTTTTAATGAATAGAGAAGATGTTTGAAGAACGGAACAGCCTTTCGTATCCCCTGAGAAATAACCAACTTCTTTTTCCGAAAAACTTTTAAAAATTCTTTTTAAACGAGGTAAATAAACAGAAGCAGGGAAAAAAATTTATGGTAAAAGATATGGACGTTCTTGTACATCATTAACACTAGGAAAAGCGGTTGTCTTCAATTAACAAATTAGTTTTTTCCGCATCTTTAAATGTAAGAGTAATTTTGATTCTCTGTTATGTTGGAAGGATTTATGATTATCCGATACCTTTAATTCTCATCACTTTAAATCGTAAGGATGTCATACATTTTAAGTGTGTTCAAATTATCAAAGTATCAATATTAGTTAGCGGGTCTCTTAACCTGTCCATATATTACTTAAGAGCGAATCGTACATAGAGAAATATATCTCAAGAAAAAAAGAATATCCTTTCTAAAACCATCGAAATCATTTGGACAGTGCTTAAATGTCTGCTGTGACTCCTTGCGATGAACTTTCATCTTTATCACATCTGGTAAAACTATGCTTTAAGGAAAATGAGAGCAATGTTGTCATGAACAGAAATATTTGAAATATTCGACATGACCAGCGAAGAGGAGTATCAGAAGCTAAAGAAGGAGAATTCAATAGAAAATGATAATGATAATGAAGAAGCAACACTTCCGGAAACGGTATTGTATATTCCGGGTGGGAAGGAAGATTTCGTAAGTTTAATCAATGCTAGCAATGAAACCAATGGATGGATACGGAAATATCGTGATTACGATTGCTACAGGAAGATGCTGGGTCCGAAAAAGTTGCACGACGTTGCTGCAAGGACAAAAAGTCGCTTTGCTTATTTTCAGATTTTCTTTTCACAATGAACAGAATAAGGGAATGAGGAGAAAATGAAGTTAATAAAAAGGGATTGAAGTGAACTGAATTTATATCTATTAGGACTTGCTACTAAAATATATCACATCGGTCCCGAAAAGTCCTTAAACTTGTACTGAAATGTTCCATATCTTCTGGCAGCCGAAACTGCTTTAATTTTAATTCCAGTCAGCCAGTCTCTCAGTTCAGGGATAACTGTGATAGTCTAAGCTAAGATTTCCTCTTTCCTAACCTTAACCAGTCCGTTTAAATCCCCCTTTTTAAAATTTCCACACCTATATTTAAATCTTCTAAATAAGGGCAGTTTTTCAAATTTCATGTTAAATAGCTTAGTATAGTATGATCAATTCCAAAATGAGGTGAATTATAGTTGGTGATTATATTGGGTCATGTATATGTTTGGAATTCGATAATTACGCATTCGTGTCGTTGTACTACGTACGTCCCGAATATCGAAAGAGAGGCGTGGGGACTGAACTATTCAAGCGTGTTGTCAACGATAAGTTGCGGAAAAAGAATATTGGACTACACTCTGGTTGGTGGAATTCTTTCAGATTTAGCTTCAAATAGAATTCAATCGAATAGAATTAAAAATTAAACAGAAGCACTTAGAGATGTTTTAATGAAACATATTTTAGCGAAAGCTATGGCTCAGATATACGATGAGAAACTTGGCTTCAGCAAACGGACATCTTGGATGGTTGATGCCATCCGAGTGAAAAATGCAGATAAACGAAAAATCATTGGTATCTAGAGTTTAGTAAATCATTTGCGTATTGCAAGAATAATTCAGGTAGATGCAATACGTGGAAGAGACAATAGAATATAAAGACCTAATGTTTTTAATGTCACCTACCACAAGGAGTTCAAAATGAAGTAATATTTTTATTAACTAAGCACCGATCAGTGACTGTAGGCTAACAGTTCCATCGCAGATTGTAAGCTAAAGTTATTTAAAGTCGGCGACATTCCTTTGGTCGTGAAAGATGGCAAAGAAGTAAACCTACAGCATATCGTTGATTATGATGCCAAAGTTGCCAAATGTCGACGTGAAGATTTCGTCAGGCAGTGGGCTGTAGAACGTATCGATGCCGTTTGTAAGGTTTGCAATGTTTGAACTAAAGTTATCAACTGAAACTTCCTGAAATATTGATCTATTGTCTGAACTTGCTATTTAGGGTTTCTGCAATTTTAAATTTCTTAAATTCAGGTTTATAAGAATCAGATGTCATACGACAAAATAGGTTTTCCCCTTCTTTCTTTAATTTAGACATGTTTGATAGGCTCTCGGAAATATAGATATAGTGGTTTTCCAAAAACAAAATCTAGAGAGAGTTGCAAATTTAGTTTGTAATTCTCTATATATTTCTTTTTTTCCTCTTCCAACCGATTCCACATACATTTCCAAGTGATTCAAGTAGAATACGAATGAACAACCCTACACTTAGGTATTGGTGAACTCAGAGGGCGAAATTGTTGGCTATGGTTGTGGTCGCCTATTATCCATTGTTGGTTATCCTGGATTTGGGCCCATGTACTGTGATTCCGATGATGGATTCAAGCTTCTCTTTCACGTCTTATTTTCCTGCTTCGATGAAGAGCTAAAGGAACGGAATGTGATCAGCTTGCGTGTACCGACGACAAAATCAAATACAATCCAGCAAATCCTTCATGGTGTCGCTGATTTAGAGACGGTGAGGTTCAAACAAAAAATAAAATATGAATTCTTGAGAAGACAATATCGAGAAAAAATTAGCCTTCAATAGAACAGACTGCTTATGACATTATTCTTTTTTCTGAATCTATTTCATATGATTCCTGTCACTTCAGAAGGACCAGCACATTCCTCAATTCACAGAAACAGTACCAGACCATGACATCGGCAAAATCTATTGCATCACGGATGTAACAATGTTTATCTAATGTTTTTCATTTTTTTTTAAAATTTCTCAGAAATATTAACTTTCTGGAATATTTTCCTTACTCATCTATGTTAACTCAGCTATTTCCTAAAATTCACGAACTTTAGAAAAGTCAGTGTTTCAATGGATGATAATATCTTGTCATCATTTCTTTTTGGTATTTCTTAACAATTATCATTTTATTTGGACAGTACTGCTGCTTTTATGTTATATTTTGCTTCATTTCTACACATTATTTCTGATCAACGTTAACCTGATAAAGCTGTATTTGAAATAGCGATGTTCCACAACAAAGTCATTGCCAGTTAGAACTAAGGATCATTTACCCTCAATCTTTTATAGCACCTATTTCTTCTGTAGTCCGCAATGAAGGTATCACGAGACTACGTGAAAAGTAGACCTTCACACCAATTCCTAAAATCCACAGTGTTATTTATACACTTCCAAGTATGCTTGAACAAAAGCTCACCGCAACGGGCAGGATTCGAACCTACGCGGGCAGAGCCCATTTGATTTCTAGTCAAACTCCTTAACCACTCGGACACCGCTGCATACCGACGAATATTTTAGAAACCACTTCTGGATTGTTCATCTTTTCAAATTTTGATTTAATGCTGCAATAGTGTCTTAGTTCAAATGTCATCCTTCGTTTATTTGTTTATTTGCCGCCAGTATCACGCGAATTAGGACGGCCATCATTGCGTGTATATACCTATATTATGAATGTAACTTGCGTCGTAGAAATCATAGGCTCTGCTTGACACGGAGGCACGTCATAGAGAGGTCAGCTTTTTCGCTTGATTTTACATGCAACCATCTAGTGAGGAATATTGTAGATTCGTGCAGTCACTGATGTCAAGAATAGTACACTGTAAAAAAAAACTGTTTCTTGATGAGAGGGAAAAGGTAGAGAGAGTACGCAGGTAAGCGAAACTGAGAGGGAATGAAATTGGCAAATGAATTTCTCTCCGATAGCATGTTGAATTAAAAAAGTGACTTTAAGGCTTAATTTGAGGTCCATGTGCTAATTGCCATGACACTGTGATGGTTTTATTTAGAGTGGAAAATAAAGGTTGAAAGATTTCTTTGCCTAGTGGGTCAGATGGTTGTAAATAAATTTTTGCAGAGAAGTAAGTGTTAATGGAGGAAAACAGTTTAGACAACTGGAATGATCAAACGACATCATCCTCATCAATTAGCAGATATTCCAGTCACCAGTGTGATCAAATGACATCACGGACGCATCACTTGATACAGCTACTGATGCGAAAGAAATCGCGAAGTTCATCATTAGCAAGAATTATCCGCCATCGTGAGGTTATTCTCACTTTGTTTGTTACTTTGTTATTTTTCATTTACTGTTACTTAGCTCCTTTTGATTATTAAAAAAAAAAAGAAAAAATAGTTAGGTTTCCAACATCTGTGTCAATCGAATGATCATTACTTATCCGAGATCTTGAGTGGAACATGATGTTAGGCATATTTAACTATTTTACTCCAATACCAAGGATAAGATTTAGACCGAATTTTTCATGTATCTATGTTTCCATTTAAGAAAATCAATGTATTTGTCGAAATTTTATAAAACTGCCGTAGAATAATGCAAAAAGCGGGAAATTTCATATTTGAATGTAAGGTGATAGCTTAAATTTTCAGCCACTTTATAATTCTGTATTATTTCGAGAGTGATATATTTATTCTAGTTGTATGGAAAAACAAGACAGCTGAATCGGATGGTTTGTCGAGTCCGGCTGGATCAACTGAATTGTCCATATCCAGTTGAACTTTCGGGTGTGAAACGTTTCCTAAATATTGCTCGGGAGTAAGTTTCTTCAGCATCTTTTGTTTTTGTTTTTGTTTTTTTTTTTTTTTTTTTGAGTAGTACACTTTTATATCAAGTGTTAGAGAAAACATTTATATTTTCTAATCTATTCTCATCAAAATAACCTTAATTGAAATCCACGATGACTTATTTTAATATGTAAAGTCAGTTTGTGAGAACCCTCAAAAGCCTTTCCTAGTTTGGATGGGTTACGTTCCCCATTTATATGCAAAAATTTAGAATCATGTCTTAAAAGCTCTAAACTTGAAAATTCAGGGTGGAATAATTAAATAACTGTTATCTTCTGTCGTATTTCAGTATATTTTTTACCTTGAATTGACTAGCCTAGATTTCAGGTGTCTTTTCATAGGTCTTTCGAATGATTCTCGCTATGCAGTTGGTCTGATATATTCGTTTCCTGACTCATATCATTCTGGTATATTGTTTTTGTTCTTTCAAGATTGTTATTCACACTTATATTGACTTCTGTTAAAGTACGTGTGAGTAATTGCTCTGAAAATCTGTCTCCATATTATTTGTGATTTTAAGGACGATTTCATTTAAAACATATATTTCAGTTGGACAAGATGAGGACGAAACGGAACTCAATGTTGTTATATTTGAATTATCAGCAACACTGCTTAGACCTGTAAAAATTTTAATGTTTTGTTAAAATCTGGAAGATTCATATGATTCCGGGAACTGAATAATTTTTGCATTGTGGCCATATGCATGTTTTGAAATATTTCATTTATACTTTAATAGGCTTTTATTGCAACTTTTGCATTTTGGCCGAGCAGTGCGAAAGTTTACGCAACATTCCCATACAGTTCTTCACATATTTCAATCGTCGGTCTTGCGTTAGTTTTTTTTTTAATATAAAGAAAGTGTAAAAATGCTACTATTTTTTGTAGTATTGATGATTTACACTTCTGATTTAAGTAATAATTTTAATTCCAAGCGCACATATATCTCCAAAAATCAATTGGTTTTTAATTTATTTGAAGCTTTGAAGAGATAAACTGTTATAATCACTAGATGCCATCTTGGATTAGTACATTAATTTCATATACTCGGTATTTTTTCTTCATGCTCTAGATAAAATATGAAAAGAGGTTTTCAGAGTTATACTTAAAGATTTCAGGAAACAAAATACTGAGCCAACAAATGCAGCTATATCGAGATTGGACTTGGAACCCTTCTCGGTCATTGCTAAAGTTAAATTCATACTGTTTCGTTTTCGCATCGCTGTTTCTTTTACTACGTGTCTTGTGATGTCTTATCGTTGGAATGGCTTAAAAATGTCGAGGTGTTGTTTGGTTCTGTTATATAATTGCCCATATTACGTTTTATCCTCATTCTAATAATCTCTTGTAAATAGATGCTTTCCTTATTTATTTGTTTTATCTTGAGTTATTTTTATCTATTAAAAGGTGATGCAAACATCTGTCCGAGTTTTAAATATATGTCGGTGTTAAGAGCCCAATTTTTATTTGTAAAAAAATTTTAGAACAGTTCTACGTTCAACGGATCACGGTGGTATAATAAATGGCGGGACTGCATTAATTTCATATCTCTTTACAAGAAATTGTCCTCCTTTGAGAGCACGGCGTATGTCTCGAATGGTACGTTATAGAATCAATTTTTTGCGCAAATTTTTTTGAAAGATTTTATAAAAGGTTATTTTTATAAGCTTCGTTGATACCAGTTTGGTAGATATCGCTGAAATGATATATATTAGGATACAGTGCTAATGATTAGTGTCGAGAGTCCCATCTAGGTATGTTAGTGCTATAGAGAATAATGTGAGGGCACTATGCAGCTTAATTTTATCATTATAATAGGTACTGCCAATCAGTGCATCATGAAAATTACTGCTTGTATAAGTCTTTCTAATGGATTCTAATTCTGTTTGTGCTTCAGTTTGGAATTTCATGTAGTTTTGAGGTTTTTGATTTTCTTATTTGTTCCAGGTAATGCAAGTGGTTGACCCAGGAATAGTGGACGGTGGTGAAATAGAAATATCTCAAGGATGTAATTCGCAGGATATCAGAGTTGACGATGCAACTTCATGTTACGGAAATACCCCACGAGAGTACAATTTAAAGCGAGTTATTATTGAAGGTTTATTCTTTCTTCTTCTCACGACTTTTGTTTATATACACGTACTTGAACAGCACAATGAATATTGGTCTACATGAGGAACAACATATATTTTGAAAGTCTTAAAGTAAGTCGCCATTTCATTTTCTGCCATATAGATTAAGTAGTTTCGCAACTTTAGCTGATTTTCATCATTTTTATAAATGACACTCAAACTTCGCATACTTAGATCCTTCGTTCTCATCAGCGGGTTTAATGGAGCCGCTTTTCGTCACCGAAACTGTAATGGACATTGAACGTTTGTTGTACGAAATCATGCCTGTAGTCGTTTCCCGTATGTATGGAAATTATAAGTATGAAGGTCTAATCGATTATGAGGTATATCTGTCTGTTTTTTCACATAATTTTCACTCTGGATGAGTTCTCGAGTTATATAGATGAATAATTTTCCTTTTTTATTTCCCATTTCCTTTTTTTCGTAATTCGTCTGCTGTTTTCTCATTCCTCATTTTCCAAAAAATATTTATTAATTTCTTTGATCAAGATACTAGCGACTTCTTCCATTGGATTTGAATTAGTAGATGGTAGAGTTTCCGAAAACTTTTGAACATGTGAACTTTAAAACATATATTGATTCTTATAGTATTACTCAGCGCTAGCATTCTTAAATTGTAATGAATTGATGAATCATGCATTGAATGATTACACTGGTCAGCTTTACTTTTAATACTAAATACTAAAAATATATGAGCAGTTATCATTTATTAAAGTACAAAAAGTTTTGATTTAATTGTGGTGCACTACATATTCTATGGTGCCAGAGATTTTTTTCATGTTATAAAGATAAAAATATACGAGCAGTTATCATTTGTTGGTGTATAGACGTTGCTTTTTTTTTTCTGCTACAGGTAGATCTGTTGGACTGTGAACAGTATATAGCTAATATTGTGGTGACTGCAGTTGTCGAAGCTAAAGGACCTGGAAAGGCGGGCAAAAATTCTGCTTACATTGTTGTACTTTATATTATATGGAATACTTTCGAAGGTTATTTCCATTACCTAATTTTTCGTTTTCTGCGATGAAACCATCACACTGTTTCGTCTAAGCATTTGTTTTGATAGCTGAAAGATTCAATATTTTTTAGCTTTTATTGAAGTATCATATTGTTTGCTTAAAATTTACATAGTCTTGTGATTTTCAGAGAATATAAAATTTCGGCAGTTCTAAACTTTTTTTCAAATCATTTCATTTTGTAATTTTTTTCTGCAAAAAGAGGAAACAATTTCATCTTTCAGGAACACGTCAGATATCTTCCTTTAGAGGCATGCGTTTGGTTCCTTGGGCAGTTGCTCATCGTCCAGATCAGTGGTATCCATTTAAAACTGTTTCAAAAAGCGAATTAACTCATGATGAACGAGTGATATCCAATCTTCCATTTCTGAATGGTTTTTTTTTTTTTTCTATTTTTATATGTGTGCATATATGTGAAAAACACATGGTTACTGTCATCGTTCAACATCTTCCCTCAAAAAGTTTAGCTTGACGACCACAATAACGCTCTCCGTTTCTGTAGACTTTCTGCGGACAGTCTGAATTTTACTATCGTCCCGTCAGATTTTTTTTTTTGTGTTAGAATTCAAATTGTTTTTCATTTACTATATTTCTAGAATCACTAATCATATCAGGCATTATTTCAGGTGAAAGTTTAGAATTTTTGGCATCTGCTTCTTCAGGAATCACGATTTGGAAAGAATTTACTTCTCGACCCAAAATTACTTAGTCGATATTATTTTGGGGATTTTATCCGTTCCAGAAATTAGGAGCATCGAAGGTTTCGCATGCTACACACTTTGTTTTTGCTAAACTTTTTTTATTTGTTGATTTTCCTTGTTAATATTATGACTTCCATTTTTCTTACAGTTATAAATAGTCTTGATTTCTTTGCATCAACTAGGGAAAATTGTCATTGCTCCATGTCATTTTATATTTTTTTTTATTTTTGCGTTGTGCAATCATTTTATAATAAAGTTGTTATATGGTGGTAATTTAGCATCGGACAACTAATAATTTAAATATAAATGATGAGAATTTTCCCGAATAGTTTTTCGAAACACTCTCAACAGCTTTGTTGCAGTCATACTGTTCGGTATTTTTATGACAAATGCATGCAGCATGAACTTGGGTAAAATTATGAAAAATGTCTATAAAGGTTTATGTGTTCCGAACATCATCAGTATCTCTGGAGTAGGAACTGGATAAGTACTGCGACGTATATATTATTCTCAGATTTTACTGTATCAGTGATATACGTAAGCCTGTTTTCCCATGTCAATTGATCAGCAAATTCGCATTCGACCAAAGTTTGTGCTTTTTTAAGTGAAAAAAAATGGCAAACATTGGTACCGGAAATTAGTTTTTTTTTTTTTGAAAGTTAAGATGTACTGAAAGTAGATCGGGTTGTTGTCAAAGTGTAATCATTACGGGGGAGAACTCTCAACATTTGCTCATTTCATTTCATGATCGACAGATAAATGACCCTGCAAAAGATGCCTAATGGCATTATCTAAAATATAAAGTGAAATACAGGATAGAAGTCAAAAGAATATCTGAAACGAATAGTAAGTATCCTTGCATTTATGATGGAATATCATCCTTCACAAAGTTCAACATTTGCTGTTTGGATTGCTGAGATTTTGTGAACATTTACTAAAGAGAAACGTTTTTAAGGGCTTAACCAGGAAGGATGTTGTTAGCCTCAGTTAATCGTAAATAAGAACCT
>PQVD01000506.1:6013-18553 GCA_003012265.1 Setaria equina | reverse complement strand
AAGAATAAAAAAAATAAAAATTTTAATAATAAAAAAAAAAAAAAAAAAAAAAAAAAAGAAAAAAAGAAAAGAAAAATTAGGAAAAGTGTGTGTCGAATCATTTTTAAATTTTTTAATTTAACAAAAAGAAGAAGGAAAAAAAAAAGTACAAGAAAATGATTTTAAAATTAGGAAGAATGTTCTTTTCTTTTTTTTTTTGTATCCATTTTGAAGTGATCATTTAAGCCATCTTGTTTCAAAGAAGTTATCAGTAAACTTCATATGGTTAACAATCTATTACCAAATGGATTGATATGCGCTAACTGATTTATTTTCATAAAAATTTTTGAAACTTTTTTTTTTTTCTTTTCATATATTATGGTGTAAAATTTTTTTTTTGCAATATCATTACAAAAATTTATTTATTTGAACTATTTGAAGAGTGATGAAAGTTTAGCTCAGAATGAATTAATTGAAAATGTTTTTGTCATATGGTGAACAATACTTCTAGGTTAAAAAGCGCTACAATTTATCTGTGATAACATATAACAATTGATCAGTGATAAATGGAAAAGTATAAATATTTGGAATTATTGCTAAAATATTAATCCCATGGCATATCCGGTAGTACCGGTATTATTGCTGCTCAAAAAACAATTATCATTAAATTTAAAATTTAAAATTTTGAATGAAAAAGAAAAAAAAAGAAAGAAAAAACGACATAGTATAGAAAATTATGGAAATACTTGATTTTATAATTTGTTATTATTTATTTTATTCTTTCAAATATTAATATGAGAATCAAGTAATTAAATATGAAAGTTAAATTAAAAAAAGGACAAGAAAAAAAAAAGTACTTCTTTTCTTTTTGTAATTTATTTTATTTCTTATTCTTTAGTTTTTTTTTTTTTTTTTAAATGAAATGTTTGATCATTTACACGTTAAAAATAATCATTAAACGTTATCAACGTTATCATATCTCGTGTGTTAATTAATTATGATAATCATTAATGGAGTACCGTATCTTAATCTAATGCAACTGATCCCATATAAAATATGTTCATCTATACGTTAGGCATATTTCCTATACGTTATTCACGTCATTTATATATGAAGTACAAGCTATATCTGTATTCATCATATATAAAACATGTTCACGTCAATTATGACTGCTACACGTTACTTGCGCCTAAAATGCAAAAGCTTATGCATCATTCGTAAGCGATGAATAATGAATGTAAACTTTTTTACACATCATGTAATAGTAACGTAACGTACGTACGCCATTTGTATATTGAATGCAACACAGTGTAGTTATACACGTACAAAAATGATTGTTTTATTGTCACGTAACACGTGAAAATTTATATTATCATCATGCATGATGAAAAATTAATTTATGCTACTGCCACGTATCACGCAAAATTGGTTTATATTATTGTTAAGTAAAATATGAATAGTGTGTATTAAAGATTTAATTCCATCAATGGTCAAGCCATTAATAAATGGTTAGTTTGGAAAGAGTAATGCTAATAATCTTATAATTTTCATCCTCCTCAAATTGCCCACGGGTAAATTACCCCTCCTCATACGTTGAATAGCCTTCTCTCATTCCGTACAAACCAAAAAGTCAACAAATAATACTTTTCCGGTCCCATGCTGGGATTTCAAATTTCATAATTGTTTTGGTTTGCCGTTGGTGTTGATGCTGATGGAATGTGGTACTCACCGAGGTAGGGGTTGTTTATCTGGTAGCTCTCGGAGTGTTTCGTTACTTATCAAATTATCAAGTGTTATCTTTTTGTTCCTATCAATTATTTGAGTGAACTGTTGGTGCAGGTATCTGAGATTGTTGAGGCATACGTTGGAATTGTTGAGGAAGAAAATTAGATTAGATTTTATTGTGTTTTTTTTTCCTTTTGTTTTTCATATATTCATGTTTGAAGTGGTTTTATTTCTTTCAGAAATTTGTTTCCAAAAAATTTTCGGAGCGATTTTTTAAATTTCTAGGAAGAATTGCTTAAATTTCAAAATGTTTCTTACTCTTTTCCCTTTCCTTTTTTCTTTTTTGAAAGAAAAGGATTTTTTTTGAGAGATGAAAAAAAAGAGAGAAAAACAATTTAAACGATTATTAAGTTTGATTTTGTGAAGTTTCAAAAATGGGAATGACGAAATTCTCGAATAATGCATAAAAAAATACGTTGAGCTACCGATTGCTTTAATGATTTTGATGTTATTGATTTTATACGTAAATTTCCAAAATGGAACGATCTTTTGTTAGTAGCTAAACAAACAATGATGCGGCAAGAGAAGGATTCACTTAGCTTATAAAATATGATAAATATTCAGGAAAGGAATATTTTAAATTTTAAATAATTATAAACTGATGCTTTTTTTTTCAGTCGTATTGCATTTAATTTTTCATATATTTTCTTTCAACCTTTTTTTGATATTTTTCTTTTGATTTTTCCAGTTTTTTTCTTTTTTTTTTCTTTTTTTTTGTGTGTGTGTTCCAGCAATTTATGATTTCGTATTTTATTAGTTTTTTTTTCCGTTTTGTTTTTTAAAGGTTACTTTCCTATGATCCCATTTTTCCATCTGTTCCTTTTTTCTTCCTAACAAATTTTTTGAAAATTACTTATGAAGTTAAAATCTAAAGATAAAGAGAAGTGATGATTACTGCTAAATGTTGCTGTGTAATAGTAGTCGTTCTGTAATTATCGAAATTTTAATTGAATTTTGCTCAATTGATAGTCATTAATGTTGCGTGTATATTTTAAAAAGTTTGTTTTTTTTTTCTTCCAATTTATGTATATCCTGTTACGATTACTTTTAAGGTAGAAAGGATTAAATTTAGCCGAAAATAGTAATATTTGGAAATATTATAGGAGAACAGCAGATGGTATAATAGCATTGTGATATCAGATAGCGAGCAATAAATAACAAAAGAGAAGAAAAAGAAAAAAAAAAGAAAAAGAAAAAAAAGGAACGAAAAAAAAAAGACGGGAAAAAAAAACGGAAAAAAGTTTCAAGATCAAATGGACATAATGAAGGATAATCGTTTGACGAGCAGTGAAATGTTTCTATGAAATGCCGAATCGTTATGGTGCTTCATGAACAACGACGCTCATATATCAGTTATTGTGTTGTTAGTTTTCATTCATATTTTTTTTTGTTTCCTTTATTATTCATACGTTTATTTTAATCATTTTTTTATTTTTATGAAATTATGGATATGAATTAGTGAGAAAGTATAAGGAAAAAAAAGAAAAAGAAGGAAAATCGACTAGAGTAATTGAATATTGAAGGAGCGATTAATTTTTAATTAAATGATTTTTTTTTTTTAATCAATTACACTTTGTTGTTGTTATCATTATTATTATTATTCTTAGTGTTTTTCACTGTTATTATTGCTGCTTCACCAATGTTATTCTTTTTTGTTCTTGTTATTATTACTTATTATGTTACTTCACGAACAGTGATAAAAACAATTTTTCCTGCCATAAAGAGTGTTATTTTTTCATACCAACATATATTCCCATGTATGTGTTTATTTACTTATTTACTTAATTCATTTTGTTGACTCATTTATAGTGTCCATTGAAAACATTTATTTAACAAGTATGAAAATGGACAAGATTTGTAAAGTTATTGTATGGGGAGAAGTTGTTACTTTATGTATCATACAACATATTGTGTTTCTAAGTGGGCTTGTTTTTTGTTAGATTTTCAGTTTATGAAATATTATTAGCAACTCACATTCATGTTTTATTTTTGTATGTTTGTTTTAAATTAGTGTTATTAATTATTTTTCATTTGCAGAATGAATTAGTTCATCTAAATGTCTAGTGTTATTTGCCGTTTAAATTTAGAAAGAGATGCTTGATTCTATCTTCTAAGTTAATAAATTTAACAATGAAATTATTATTTTAATTGATCTAAATTGTAGGAGTCAAAGGTTTATGAAAATTTGATGTGTGTATACAATGAATACGAGCAGTCAGTTAGCCGCTGAGAGCGCGCTTGACTCGTCATCTATTCAACAGTTAAATACAACCAAAGAGGATCTCAAAACCCATTTTATTACACGTGAAGGTGTTTACAGGCAAATGACACTTTCCGAATATTCACGGCCGAATCGTGTCGCATTAAATCAGGTTTTTACTAGCTTGAATTTTAAAGATTTTGAACAGTACGAGAAATTTATTTTAGAAGTCTGACTTTGTAAATTTGCTTACGAATATTTAAAATCGAGCCATAGTTTTTCATGTCCTCAAAAATGAAGATCTTTTTGGATGTTTATGGATACTTCACTTTTTCTAAAACTTTTCTTTTAATTTCATTAAATGACGCTTTAAGAATGCATTAGTGTATTCTAACAAGCTAATTTCAGAATATTAAAATGAAAGTTTACTTTGACAGAGTTTATGAAAGAAATCAAGTTAAATTTTGATTTTTATCACTTTTTGTTCATCAGTACAAGCAGTGGGTAATAATGTTATCATCTGATAAAAGACAACAAGTAGGGATTATTGTACCGGTTCTATTTTCCATTTTATTAATTCCTCATGAACATTGCGAGCTTTTATGTTTTTCAATATCCGGTGGTGGGGACATTGTGAAAAAAAGCTCTTATTTTTGAAAATTGTTTGAAAAAGACTTCAAGTGTTTATTTTATCAGGGTGGTAATAATTTGGGTAATGCACCTGTTCGTGTATCATTTCTGAGTATTCATCCGACGACGTCCACTTCGCAGCAACATCAATCTGTTGGTAATATGATATTGAATGGTAGTATACCACCATTACACAGTATGGCATTGGATACCGGTTTGGAGCGTAACCTCGATGAAGCAGATTCCCTCGCTTATTCAGACTCTGATATGAATACTAGTAGCGATCGAATATGCTTCAATGTTGGCCGTGAATTATATGTTTTCGTTTATCGGCACGTTTTAATGATTTATATTCAGTGGTTTTGATTCGTTTAAACTTTATGGACAATTTTCTGGAACTCCTTTTATACTTTGGCTTAGGTACCGGTAAACTATATATTTTCCCTAGCAAGAAAATTGTTGTTGTCGCTCTTTTTTATTGATTTATTCAATTTATTAGACGATATTGAAAGATTTTAACTAATGTAGTTTAATAGTCGCTATTGTTAGGAATGTCGGATACAACCTAACTATTTTAGAGGTGTTCAAAGTGCTGTCGATTTGAATAAGCCAATTGATAAGCGAGTATACAAAGGGACTTATCCTACATCGCACGATTTTAATCAAGAAACCGCTACTGCAACTTCATGCAGGTTGTTTCAGCATATTATATTTAATTCCATCAAACATTTAGTATATTTCCAGCTGTTTTATTTATATTGCTCTACACAAGCAGTGAACATTTTTGAATGTACATGTGACTACTAATTCTGTACCTACAAAGCGTTTTCAAATTAGGGTCAATTTCATTTAGAGAGAGAGCGCTGACTGAAATAACATGAGAGTGGCATGACCATAAAATGAATACAACATGTAGCTTGTATTATTAACATATGTTATTCATTTCCTTTCAAATACCATATCCATTTATGTCCACATTATGAAAAACAACTGGTAGTAAGGACAAATTAAGATCGGGAATTCAGGAAGTATTTTGTAGAAGAGATTCGACTTGATTGGCAAATGTGACAACAGTTTCAGTAAATTCGTTAAGACATTCGCGTTGGATTTTACTCCACTTTTACTTTGGTTTTCTTTCGTCCGATTTTTATCCCATAATTGGTGTACTTGTGAAAGTAAATGACAAGTCACTGGTCCTGATTTGACGGTGAAAATTCTCATTTTCTTGTTTATACGATTTGCCGGACGTGTGATCTATTTTAGGTGACATTGTAACTAATATTTGTAATTTCTTAAGTGTTGTTGTTTCTTGTTCCGTCTATTATAATATACTGTTTTAAATGATCTGCTCTACATTCCCACTACATTTAATTTTGCGTATCCTGATTAGACGGTGAAAATTCTCTCTAATTGCAAGTAATTATTCGAGAGTTTGACGGAAGTGTTTGAAAATTGTTCACAGTGAGTCTATTTTCATTCATAGCAAAATTCGTTATTATTCTGTATTTCATTTTATCGTTGATAAGTAATGATAGTTACCTGGTACCAGTTTGAAGTACACATTTTTTCTTATAATTTGTTTTGAAAGTTAAATTTTATATTTTCCATTATACCACATTTTTTGTTCTGCTTATTTCCGTTTCTACTTTCATTGCAGTGTATTAGCAGTAGCTTATAATCTTATACATTCGAAATAATTTCTATTCCTTTTCAGATACAGTTCGAGATTTCAGTGCATGTTTATTTTAGGTTTAGATATTAGTTTTGATATTAAAGAGAAAATAGCCACTACTCTATGCTTGGGACAGTTTGAAATATTATTTTAGTAATTAGAATGCATAGATGTTTTGAGCTCCGTTTTGCCCTTCATTTGTGGCATATTTATATTTTCATAGATACATTAGTATTAACATCACTTATTTGATGTTATTTGTATAGGCAGTTAAAAAAGAAAAATGTAACTTATGTTTGTGCTTATAGAACGTTAAATATTTGGGACTCCAATAGAAAATACACAGTACTGGCATATATAGATGTGTTGCATTTTCTTTTAATGTCACAGTCAATTAATCACTAATAGCGAAATTTCTTTGCAATATTTTTGCGCATGTTACTTTGTCAAAAGTAGATTATATAAAAAATAACATTGAAGAAGAATTTTAAAGTGAGACAAGACGATTTAAATATAAAAAAAAAAACAATTTTTTTTGCTAATTTGTTCTGTGCTGAGGTGACAGTGGAATGTATTTTACTGAAACAGTGAACTTTAAAGCCATTACGATTGAATTGGTCGTGCTACCACTTTTACTCTGTACGAAATTAAGAGTTTAACAGTTTTATACTTCCTTATAGGAAAATGATTGGCTAAGTAGAAAAGACGATTATTGTTGAAGTTTCTAGTATTGAAGTTGACTTGTAAAATAGGAATCTAAAAGTATTCAATATACAAAAGTTCGGTCTTCGCTCCATCAAATCATGTGGAATAATGTGTCACTTTTTTCCTTTGTGTTGTAATTGAAATGGTTATTTAAGTGTCTAATTTGATTATAGATAATGAGACTGTAAAGGGACTTAACCATAGCTTTAATTTCTACTGAAATAAGTTATATTTGTACCCAGTAAGAATGTCAACTATGGCCGAAAATGATTAATCTGAGTGTAGATGATTTGACTTATTTTACTTGTATAGTGCTTTGCTCAGGAGTACCGAATTGGACGATAGATAAAAAAGTTATGTAGAAACCTTTATTTTTTTTTTATTTTTTAGTTGGGAAAGAGGAAATGTGAGCATTGCTGCAGCTCTTGTTTTTTATCCCTAAAATTATTTCTTTTCATCTTGCTAAGTAATTTTATTTTATTTTCATTGGAAGATCCAATCAGATAGAATAAAACACTGCGATAAAAAAGTATTAATGGTAGATAATTTATAGCTTAATAATCGGCTTCTCTGCTGGGCAGATTCAGCTTATTGATCCATTTCGAAAGGATTTACAAATTAGCCGGCTATACAATGAAGACAGATTAATTGACAAAACTGCAGTAACTTGTTTAAAATGGATTCCCGGTGAGTCATTTTTGAAAATAGTTTTTATGTTTTTGGGGCCAAGAAACCGAATTTTCGGTCCCTTTTCTCTTCCTAACAATTAAATACATATTTTGGGACGTAAAGTGGTAAGTTGTAAACTACATGTTTTCTTTTCACTTTTACGGGTTCAGAAACAATTTTAGGTCAGCAACAATGTTTTCTGGCATCTCATACCAGTGGCAATGCTTACCTGTACAACGAAAACTTACCTTGCAATCCATCACCTCCTGTTTATCAAACCTTCAAGCAGGTAAATTTTGAAAGATTTATGAATTTAAGCAAAAAGAAAAAGATGATTGAATCGTTATCAGAGTAAAATTGAATTAGGAGATTTTCAATTTTAGGGTGATGGGTACACAATTTATACGTGTAAAACCAAAACGTCGAGGAATCCGGTTTACCGCTGGGCTGTTGGAAGTGGTACACTTCACGAATTTGCATTCTCACCGAATGATGACACAAAATTACTGGCTACAGTTAGTCAGGTAAATAAATGCTCAGTAAAATGTTTGAAATATTTTTCCAGTTGTTAGTTTTATTTAAATATTTTTTCATCTCCAAGCTTTAGACTGGAATTAATTAGTTTAAGGTTTCTCTACCTGAATTCAGTACTTCTTCATTAACTTTAAATGAAATTCTGAAATTCCAGTTATGTTCTGGATTAGATTAAGCACGCTGTTCCATAGGAAATAAACGATCCATTAGTTATTTTCTCTAAATCCAGGTGCATTAATATTGTTAGGTTCCCCATGAGATGGTAACTGTAAGGGACAGAGTTTCCATTTCATAAATTCATTCATGCTTCTTTTCATATGAGACTATGTTATCTAATTTAGCGATTGCATTTTGCTGTAGTCCGTATTAGTTTGTTGAACTTCATTTTTGATCATGTTTAGGATGGTTTTTTGCGAATTTTTAATTATCATGCAATGGAGTTGTTAGCTTACATGAAATCCTATTTCGGTGGATTGCTTTGCCTGGCATGGAGTCCTGATTCGCGGTATATTGTTACTGGTGGTGAAGATGACCTTATCACTGTTTATTCTGTTTTGGAGAAGCGCGTAGTTTGCCGTGGGCAGGGCCACAGAAGCTGGATTTCTAAAGTAAGTTCTCATTTTTTGTTGGTCATAAATATTTGAAGCTATAAGTATGATAGTTCCAATTGGTCATAATTTTATCGGGAGAATCCATCTCTAACTAAAATAATCAAATTGAAAGCCAACATTTTTGGACGTTTGAAAACGTTGTATGATGTTTTGTTTAAATCTTTAGTTGTGTCAAATAGAATTTTTTTCTCCTTTTTCTTTTTAATGAAAAACTCTGACTCCTTGTAATGATGAGATTGAAGGAGAAAAAAACATTTGCTTTAAATATTGCAGGAGAGCTCAATTATTTTGATTCATATATTCTTATATAACACGCTTATTTTAGGTAGCCTTCGATCCTTACACACCATGTGTAACAGATACTGTTTGTCACTCGGGTGTTCCAGCAGATCTTGGGTCTGACGAAGATTTACAACCATCAAGTTTAAACAGCAGTGATCTGCTATTCAGAAGTTTGTTTTTTTTTTTCCTTTTTTTGATTTTATAATTCTGAAGTTATACTAAACCTAATAATTGGGATCTTAATGTGGATTAGCTCGAGTATTTTGTACCATAAGCTTTTGTTAAATTCTTCCTTTAATATCATGAATGGAGTTAAAAATGATCTTATTTCTTCTGGAATACACACATGTTGATTATTTAGCTTTGATGTCATGATGTAGTAATATTTTACCCCTTCCATGCATTGTTCCAACAGTGTCTATTCGCTGCATCAGTCTCTGTTCTGTGAAAATGGATTTTGGTAATAATATGGGCATAAAAAACAGTTTATTTCAAAAACTGTTTCACTTGTAGACAATTATTAGCGTTGCTTATGGCTAGCTTTGTTTTAACAGGTTCTGCTGCACAATCAGTTAATCATATATTTATCAATAACATGCAATTCAATGGTCCATCATCGCTTGGTGATCTACAGTCTACTCCAATCAACGTTCCATTGTCGTCGTTGAAAAGCTCCAGTACGTTGTGTTAATGTTTTTTGTTGCCTGCTTACTTAAGAAATCAGTCTAAGATATCTCCAAAAATGTTTCTATAATTTTTTAAATATAGCAAGAAGATTATTGGTAATAAGTTTGCAAAAGATAGTGCTGGTTAAGCAATAATGACAATGAAGAAAATAAAGGAATATTATTAGGAACAATAATTCTAACTTTTCTTGAATTGATTTACTTTAACTTCAAGAAACCAGCTTGTTATAAGTTTCTGGCTTCAGGTCTTTTGGCTAAAGAATTTTTTTTGTATTATTCAGTCTCTTTTGATGGCATATTTCGACTAAGTTTTTTAATTAATTAAGAGCACTTTCGATAATATAGTGATAGATATAAAAGCAGGAATATTTTAGATGGTAATTCAATGCCTAGTGTTGGGGTTGGAATGCAGGGAAATATGCCAACACGATCACGTAAAGATTCGTTTCCCGTTTGTGGTGGTGCTTACGGCAATTTAGGTGTTACATATAGGTAAATTTTATTTATGCTGTTTCTTCATTTCGAGGCGACACTTCTATTTTATTTTGTTTAATTTTCGATTGATTCAAAATTTACGATTTGATTAGGCTGTATGTCCATGTATAGTAATCAGAATTAAAAAATAACTCTGATTTTAAAAGATAACTGTGTGTTGATGTCCATAAAATGTATTAAAGGATGGATTTTAGTAAGTCATTAATTTTTGTGTGGATGTTTTAGTTCATGTCGTATTTCTGTTGTTTTTTTCAGAATTGGTTCGGTAGGCCACGATACGCAGTTATGTTTATGGGATCTAACAGAAAGTGTATTAAGGCAAACAGCACCTGTTCAGAAGCATCGCACATCAACTATAATTTCGATTGGAACTGATCAGGTCTCTTTTTCCCTTTATTCTTAATTATCACTTTTTGTCACTATTTTAATACAGAAAGAAGTACTTCTAGTAATGTTTTTTCGATGTAATTTAATGTACAGAATGTGGGCATATGTACAACTTTGGAATCGAAATCGACAGTTGGTGATGTTAGAGAACGACCACATGGCAAAGAAAAGAGGCATAAGCGTGGTTTCAGCTTTGCTGCGAAGTTAACTGGTAGCTCGCGTGACAGGTATATTATTATTCTTTTCAAAGAAAAAAGAGACGGAATAAATCATAACTTATTTACAACTTTTCTAGAACATAAATTTTTTTTAGATGGAATAGGAATCATTCATCTGTTGCAAATAACGAAAAAGAAAAAGAAAATTCAGCAAAATTCTTGGGAACACCAGTATGTCCACGAATGGAGGAAGTGGCAGTGATCGAGCCACTAATATGCAAAAAAATCGCACATGAACGATTAACAGGATTAATATTTCGTGAAGATTGCGTCGTAACTGCATGTCAGGAAGGTTTCATATTAACGTGGGCTCGACCTGGCAAGGTTCATAAAATACTCTTTTGATATAACAGGTGTTCATTTGCATGTATATTTATAGAAGAAATTGATATGCGACAATTTTTCCTAAAAAATCATAATTAAAAATTCTTTTTTTTTGATTTTGCAGTACGTATATCTCCATATATGTTAGACTTTTTGAAGATAGATTTATAAAATATGAGGTACAGCCAATATATAAATTAAATTTATGACAAATTCTGTCTTGTTATAAAGAGATAAAGAGAGAGGAAATTATGTCAATTAATAGATCTGAGAAAAATTAAATTTTAGGGCATGATTCAACAGCATACGATGAATTCACCAGTACCAATAAATCTCAGTGGAACTGTAGTTTGATTTAGCATATCTAGTCTTCCGGAAGCGGGTTTTGTAGAGATTTGACAGTGTCTCTATTTTCTGTTATTAAATGATTGGTCGGTTTGTATAATAATTTTTTAGTGATATTTTCAATAATGTACTTTAAACTGTACAAGAAGATTTTGTTGATGTCATTTGCGCGGAATTTCTTCTCTTGGTATTATATTATGCTTGTCTATACTGTCTTTTTTTTTTCAAAGTGCCGAGAGTTCAGCCTTTTGTTATTTCATTCAGAAGTTCGGTTTTTTTATCTTCATAAGATAGAAATCTCTGATTATGTTTCCAGTTTGTTTTTCTCATCATTTTCATTATTAAATAATTAGAGGGACGAATCGCTTAATGGATCGTTATCATTTTTCGCTTTTTTTTTTATAGGGTGTTGATGAAGTTCAAAAGGATTTCCGGATTTTACTTTGCCCGTGGTGAAAGTATGTATATTTATATATAAATATAATATGGAATTTGATCTTGTTGTAGTATGATATACTTTCAAGATAAGGCAAGTATTTCAAGACGAAGTTAATTGCTGTAAAATTGCCTCTCATGTTTATTCTTGTTTTTTTTCTTTTTTTTTTCTTTTTTTTTTTTTTTTATCGTTGTTTTTTCTTATTCGATTTTAAAATAATTTCAATTGTAGTGAAAAAATGATTTTATTAAAGACAGCAGTTTATAGAAGCGTCACTCTTTCTATTATTGGAACCTTTTGCATTTGTACAATTTTGTCTTCCATCTTCCTTTTCAGAAATTTTATAAGCAAAAATGCACATATGTTAGTGTTGTTTGATCGAATTTTAAAAATTTTCTCCAAGTTGTTCTAAAGTAATAGTCAAAAATGTTAAGGCATAGGGTTGGAAAATCTACTGCAAAATGTAATATGAAATGGAAGATGTGAATCATTGCTGCCGTAAAGACATGAAAGATCAGCAAAATGTAAGTAATATATTGGAAATTCATAACATCGTATATAAGAAAAAAAAAAGGATTTGCT
>PQVD01000505.1:30562-59312 GCA_003012265.1 Setaria equina | reverse complement strand
ATTGCTTTACTTTCAGCTGTTCAACTTTACGTGATCCAATTATGACCACTTGCAACCATGCTTTCTGCAGGTTATCCTTCTTTTTTTCACTTGTTTATCCATTGTTTTGAGTCGACTCAACTGCTCTTACGGAAGTACTAAACACTGTAAACAGACTACGAGCACTCAGGTCTGTCTTTTTTATCGAACTCAGTTTGTTATTCAAGTGCTACTAGAGGAGAGAATTCAAAATTTGTTGTTGTAGGGTTTGTTTGTTTGAGTGTTTCAAAAGGCTTTCACTAATGCGATGTCCTGTCTGCAATATGACTCTTAATAAAAGGTTTTTTTTTTCTTTCTTAACTTTCATCTTTAGTAGTAACTGTTGTTGATTATTACTTTGGAGTAATAACTAATTGGTGCTGTTTTTTGCACGATATTTATGTACTTCAGGGAATGATATATTTCTATGGGATTATTGAAATTCAGAATTTCGAACAGATTTTGTGAGGAGCAATTTCAGAAGTTGCGCAAGTTGCCCATTGCTGTCATCAGCACTTGGGAAGTATTTGGGACTAGCGAAAGCTTTCAAAAACGATATTTTGGCAACTGATTTTGTCAAGGAAAATGATTTTATCGAAAGTCAGGTTTGCATCGTTTGATCTACCAGTTTTCATTGTAATCTGCAGTTCTTTATATCTTAGTCGTCTCCGTTCGAAAATATTTCTATGGGCTTGAACATTCATTAGGAAAGGGAAGTTCATTATGTTCTTGAGTGAATAAAAAAATTTAAAAAATAAAAAGGTTTTTGTATTTTAAAATTTAGGGAATAAAAGTTTTCGTTGAAAGAAATTTCATTTGCAAACAACAACTAGCTGTCCAAAGTTAGCATTTAAATGCCGATTTGTAGATTCTGGTTACGCAGGCGGTTTCATCTCCAGTACAACTGCCTAGAAATCAGTCTCGACAGGTAACTTTAATGGGATGTTAATTTAAGCTTTTAAATAAACAACTGCATTTAATATTTTTTAATTTTTTACTGTGCCAATTTTTATTTTTACTCTAATTCATTTTTTACTTCATTTTATTCTACAGCTGCCAAAAGACGAATCAAAAAGTGCAAAACGACGTATCACATCTCCTCAACAAAGACCGAAGAAAATGCAGCGGGTCGATGGGGAAGATTATCCCAATTTAAAAACAGAATTTCCCGCAAATATCTGTCCAGAGACATCAGCGATTAATTATGTTTCTTGCAATGTTGAGAATGTAGTTATAGGTCGCAGTAGCAATTTACCTTTTAATCAAGTTCAAAAGCATTCTGAAGAATTCAGTGATGGTGAGGGGAAAGTTGAAAATATTGGGATTCAGACGGATGAAACTGAAATAGAGAATAGAAATCGGCAGATTTCTATGGTAAATGCTTCATGTTCGCCGATTCATGAAAAAGGATTAAACTTTAACGATCCAGCATTGCACTGTGAAGAGATTTTGAAGGAAAATAGTACGAATAAAACTCTTACTTCGGTTCAAATAGAAACGTTTGTTAATGCAGCGCTTGGTGAGTTATTTCGCATTTTACGATTTACCAATTGTATCATTAGAAATGTAAGCTGTGTTAAGTAAATAAGTGAAATTTATGTTGATACATTACCCTTTCCCGCGTTGTATTTTATATTTTTTTCTAAGTAATTTAACATCAGTTATTCAAGCTCCTAATCTATGCCTTACTTTATAAAGAGGTATAAAATCTCAAGGATATTAATTTTTATCACCTGAGTCTACGTTCTAAATTTTTCCCTACCTTATGTTTTATTAATTCATAATTTATTCGGAAATTTTTTCAGAAAGAAACGAAAACCAGTCGCGGATTGAGGTGCTTATCAAATGTATGCCGTGGATACCTGACTTTTTGGGCTTGGTTGGTGATTTGAATGTATCTGAGTTTTAAAAATGGTATTTGATATAGTTCTGGACTATTTCATTTAGTTGCAGAGTCTGAACGAATTAATCAGTGCGGTGCATGATGCGAACACCAAGAAAGAACTTCGTAATGAGAATAGTTAGTCCCTTATCGTTACAATGATTTTATCAGCGCAAGTTTGAGAGAATGACTTTATTATGAAGTGTAACGTTTTTTTTTTTTTTTTTTTTTTTTTTTTTTTTTTTTTTTTTTTTTTGTTTTTTTTTGTTTTTTTTTTTTTTTTTTTTTTTCTTTTTTTCGATGCATGTAAAGGTCCTTCGAAAAATGATATTGATTTGGTTCTGGAAAGCGACGAAGAAGTGGAAGTTACAATCCCAGGAAACGTTTCATATACAATTGATTGTTGTCCTGGCGATGCGCAAAAGGGTAAAGATCATCAAACTGCTGCACAAAACACTGTTTCACTTGTAAAGGACAAGCAGTGCTTCAAAAAAGAAAATGACTTATGTTATTTGCTAATGGTATCTGGGGCGTCAAAACTTAGCGATCAGGTGAGGAAACACGTATTTCAAGTCATTAGGCATGATGATGCATAATGTATTATACCAGTGTTACCAGCTTCACTCCTTAATCTACAATGATATTACAATCATAAATATAGATTTTTCAGTCTTTGCTGCGCGAATTCCTAGATTATTTCCCTACTTTCAAGCTTTCTGCATCGATAAATCGGAAATGCACACATTTGGTTGTTTTCAATACCAGTAAGTTTCATCCAGTAAGTTGGTGAAAATCCAAGATTCTTATAATAAATAAAATTGAAAAAGGGTGCGCTTGTGTTTTGTTTACGTGTTTGTGTTTTTTCTATTTAGTAGTGGCGTTCTAGACTAATTATAAAATTTCTTCCAGATGGTTTAATTTGTGAATCCTGGACAATAAAATTAATTTACTCATTGGTTAATCATTGTACCATTGTGTCATACTCTTGGTTAGAGAAGTGCCTCAAGCAAAAAATTATTTTGCCAACGGTCAGTATGTTTCTTTTTTTTTAGATAGATGATAGCGATCCGAAAGTCTAGGACTTGTAAAGAATGAGAAATCATAGTTAAATACAAACAAATTGAAAATTGTTATTTTCAGAACAGTTTCGAAATTTCACTGAAAATAGACGAAACTGTGGTGAATGTGACCACGCAACGTGCCCGTATTGATCCGAAAACTTTGTTCAGTGGATATGTTTTCTACGTGCCTCAAACTTTCTTTAATACACGGCTAGTAACAAGAGGTATCCGTTTAATTGTCCTCGAAACAGGCTGAATTTTGAAGTGGACAAAGTATAAATTCCAGTTACATATATAGCCTATTTATTGTCTTATTCATAGTAATTATTTAGTACCACTTAAGAATATTGCAGTTCAAGGATATGGTCTTTTTTTTTTGATATGGGAGAATGTTTTCTAATTAACTACACAACGTTGAGTATGACGGTTAGTTGAAAAAAAGTTGACTCACCAAAGTTTTTCCAACAAAAAATTCTTCCGAATGAAATTTTAAGTACGAAATTTTTAGATGTTTTTTTGGAGATAATCCAATTGAGCGGCGGGAAGATCGTGTCACATGTTTGGGAGCTTCCCTCCGACCTCAGTTATATCATCTTTGCTCCAGATTGTTTTAATCAGGATGCTGCTCGAAGGTTTGTTGTTGTGTATCTCAAAAATAGTTGCTGAGCAGTTACTGAAAATCACCAGTGTGCTGTTGCTTCTAGCGAATATAAGTAAAATGTGGGCATTTTTAATTTAGTATCAACGTGTATTTTATTTATTCAGATTTTTACACGTGGATATACACGTGACTTAAGAGTCATTAATCTAATTTGAGAATGTCCACATAATAGATGATGAGAAATGTTGCTCACCAAACATAATTATCTTCTATAATTTCTGGTAAGGCAATGAAATGAAGGCTGAAAGGAGTAACCATTTTGTGTGCTGTTTTCTACAGATTTGAATTGGATGTGAAGAAAGAAGTATTAACAGCGGACTGGATTTTTGCATCAATCGTTCAACACCGCGTCCTAGATAAAGAGCCTTATCGCCTTTTTCATTCGATCAGCTGATTGCTCGCTTTTTCATTGATTTTATACTTCCTTATCTTTATATTTCATTATGTTGCCTTCCCTCTTTGGTGCTTTTTTACTGTAATTGTTCTCGGTTATCATGGAAATTTTCCACATCGTAAATTTTCATGTGTATTTGTTTTTGCTTGACTTTGAAGTGATCTTGTTATGGCGTACTGGATGTATATCACATTTATTAGTTACAATACTGAGAAGGAATGAATACTATGTGACAGTGAGGGATGAGTGCTGTCATGTTGACCCTGGTGAATACGCACATATTGATATAATTTAATGAGAATATACCTGTGTGGATGGATGTGCATATATATATATCGTTGGGTGATCGATAATTCAGTTGACACTCAGAGGATATGTGATATTCAGAAGGGACGCACCTCGAATGCTTGATATTTATTGTGAGCATTTCTTCTGGATTATAAACAGTATATGGTGGTCTGTATGCTAAGCTGCGAATACCAACGTGTTGTGATTTTTTTTTATTTAACAAGCAATCATATTGAGGCATCATTGATTGCTAGTTCGAGCGGCAATGGTAATGTGATGGCGCTAATTGTGAACCGTTTAAATACCTTACAATAATAAGCACATTCAAAATGAGCGTTCAAGATGTCAGCCAGATCTGGTCCCTCTAATGTGATCATATCCTTCCCTTTCTGCTCCCTTCCTTATCCTACTTTGCTGACTTACGCGAACACAAGGGAATGTGGTGCTCGTGCTGGTGCTGGGGTTCTGCATGTGCAGTAGTAGCAGCAGGTGCATGGATAGCTTGGGTTCAGTTACAGTAACGATGTCTCGGTGCTGTAGAATGGAGCATGTTGACCAGGAATCCATGATCGTCCCCTTCTTCAGTACGTGGCTCCCGACACCTTGGGTTCGCTCAGCCTCGTCGCTGCTTGACATCAGGCACAAGCACAGCGCCGGGCGATCATACCTGGCACTTCGCGGATTTTCAGCTCCTTCTCCTGGGTCATGTAGACGAGCGTTATCGGGTCGTATTCGGTCGGGTGGCAGCAACCACTTATGGCGTTTTTTTTCGTCGATGAAGTAATCTTGCTGTGAGCTGAGCGGCCGGCCTGGAAGGATTTTGTTTGAAGTATTGTGAAGTTGCAGGAGGACTATCTGCTAAGAGAGAAGGAAATGAGGAGACGACCTACATGATGAAGACGACATTCTCCGCTGCACATGTGAGCATCGTACAGTTTGGGGGCGATGACAAAATCCCATCCAGCAGCTTCAAAATCCACAACTAGACTGTAGAGACAGCAGGACGGTTCGTTCATCTCCTTCGTACAGACTTCCTGATAACTACGCTTGCGACGGCCCCATTCCTCGATGGTTGTGAGCTCGAGATACATCATCTGTAACGAGTATCACTGAGCATTCAACTTAGAGACCAATCACTGAAACAAGGATTCACTCGTAATTTTAGAAAACACTGGCAACTTTAAGCGTTGAAAATAATGAATGACGTTGAAGAATACAAACATTTTTAGAATCGTGTTGCGGATGGAGAGCCAAATTTTCGCCTTTGTAAAAAGCTTCCACATACAAGCCCATGAAATCATTACCACTCCACCATCGTTGCACGTCGTCAACACGTATTGGAACTTGTATATATCCATCTTTACTAAGGTCCACGTGACGTTTCCGTTCCGCCAAAGCTGCGCCAATCTGAACTTGATGCAATTTAGCGAAATATTGCAATGATTACCGTAAGCTGCTTAACACTACGACTACCAGCATCAGCAGTGACGCGATTCTTCTGCTCTCGTTCAGGAAGGTGCCGATCATCATCAGATGTCACATTTAACCGTGTAGCTGATGAATCTTCTTACTTCAGGCGAAGTTAAGTCACAATCATCCGATGATCAGATATGCTGAGCTTTTAATATTCTTAGAGTTGATTTTAGTTTAATTTATTTGTCATTCAGTTATCAAAGAAGTGAAGGTGATAAATCAGTAGATTCCAGTTTACCAATTTTTCCAAAACGATTTTTGTTTTTTATCCACTAAACAGGGTACTACTACACAGGTTGAATGATTGCCATGCAGCATGACAATACTGCTCTATCTAGAGCTTGGCAATAAAGACAATTTTCCTTTTATTTGTTTTCACAAGATATTATCTTTTCTGATAAGCCATACCAAAACTATAAGCAAAGCGAAAGATTCTGTTCCGAAGAAATGATTGCTGACTGCATTTCAGGCGTATGAAAATATTATGTTTTCGGCTTTCAGTGCTTGTAGTATTTTCAACAAGCATTTTTTCTTTTTTTTTTTTTTTTTCTTTTCTTTTCAGTTAATTCTTAATCATTTTGTAACTTGACAACACTCTTTAACAGCAAATTGTTTAAAGATGAAGTGTAGTTGATAGCATGACAAGTTGCATTAAGAAGAACAACAAGAAAGGTTTAACATCACTTTCACTACAATCATGATGAAGTGTGACACACAATGCATTGATGTAATTAGATGAAGCAACTTTTACTAAAATAGTACAGTATTATGTTCACTGTTCCTCTTCTTCTCCCAGAAAACCCTCAAATGGTTAATATAGCAGTTAAATGTAACGGAATAGAGAGGGATGGATAGATCATGTAGTATTCACCTACTGATGAAGATATTGTTCAGAATGTGGCAATACTGAAGGAAGACTAACATTTGAACACTCTTCATAATTCACTTATTAATTGACGAAGAAAAAAAAAAAAAAATTTAAACTCGATGATTGAAAAAGTGTACCCCTCAATTTTGAAAAAGAGCGAGAAAAAAAAAGGATAAAATGTTGTTGTAATCGTACATAAACAAACTTTATAAAAGTTCCGTCCGTATATTATCAGTAAAGAAATTTGACAAAATAAGAAGAATGGTTGGGGCATCATAACCTACCCTTTGCAATTCAATCATCATCATCATCGGCCCAAAAACTGGAAACCAACAATCATACTTCACATCAGACTGTTGAACTTATATAACTAAATGCAATCATTTCTAATAATATCAGGAATTTTCTGTTAGGTCACGAATTCCTTAAAGTAACCATTATTCATTCCATCTAAATGAATAATCAGTTGGAGCAAAAATACAAAATGATAATTCATTTATAAAGACAAAAAAATTCATGGCATTTGCATTTTGCCACTGATGATTACTATCATTTTTTCTGAAAAATGATGATAAAAGATAGCGGCAATTCAGGCTATGATGAATAGTTGATAACAGTTCACATACATTTCTACACATCACCACTCATTGTCTTTTTCCACACAACTGTCATTATGATATTATCCATCAAACTTTGAAGGAAACAAAATTATAAAGCACTGCAAATTATTCAATTTTTGAAATGATAACTTCTGCTACCATTAAAGTTATTACACTCAATAGTCCAGAGTCTCCTCGAGATCGAATAAATATCCTAGGCTCTCTGTCAAGATTTAAAAAGTTGATAGAAACTAAAGAAGCAAATAATTGGTATCAATTGCACCAATATCCTGATCTGTTGGTCACCCAGCCTCATTTTTGATTTTTATCAGGAGAAAAGGATTTGAACAAAATACAAGATTTACTATAACACTAATGAGCAATCAATTTGTGTTGGCGCAAAAGTTTTCAATGCAATCGGTATTCACCTAAAGCTGCCACTGATGAATCTAATAATTGAAAGATACGCTTTAGCAGAAATGATTGTTGCAACTGTAAGGCCACGTTATGAAGCTATCCAAAAAAAAGAGGACAAAGCAACATTTCTTTCTTACGTTTCATTTCAGAATTGCTGAGCAAGTTACTGAATGATGATGTGTTATCGAAGAGATCTGTCAATATGTTACAAAGTACGAGAAGAAATTTTCGATAAATACATTCTGCTCTTTAATCAGCCTTATCAGTTTTTCTCACTCTTCCCTTTCCATTTTCCACAATTTTGTCATTTGTTTAAAGGCAACTTTCATGAGAATTTAATCACAAATTTTGTCATTCATCTGTACTAGAAAACCAGAAACAGTTCCTCAATCATTACCAAATTGGAAAATCAATAGGTCAGCAGCTAATTTTTAACTTTCTTCCCCTCTCTCGCTCCAAAAAGATTATTTTAATATTTGTCTTGATGAAAAAAAAAAAAAGTAAATAAAATAAAGAGTAAGCTATCCTGGCTCCAATGAAGTTTTCCGTTTTCAGTTATCCTTTAGAGAAAAAGGATGGAAGAAAGTGAAGAATAACCTTGAGATTCCCAACGTCCATCTGTGCCTCAATCTGTGGAACAACTACGTGACCTCGATATACATAACTAACGGAGGTGAAATACTCAGGTTCCTCGACTCTTGGCCTTGATCCGTATCTGACACATATATCGCGCAATACCCTTTTCTCTTTGCTCTATTTCTTCATATGAATATATATATATATATAAATATCTTTTTATCAATATATGCCTAGGTGATAATAATGACAAAGGCGACGTTGGTGCGGCCATGACGAATAAAACCCGTTTTACAAACTTGCTGCTCCGAAATCAGAAATGTTTCTCGAAAGCAAATACACCGTCGTCAGGACTCAAATTACTACTTGTTCTGCCGGAAAACTATTTCGGAGCTCTCAATAAACAACAACAAGCTACGGTATTTCATTGCTACACGAGAAATTGAAGTTTTTCGAGAAATATTATGTATTTAACACCCTTTCGCAGTCAGTATTGCAAAGTGTTAAATTTTTTATTTTAAATTAAGCCTGTGAAATGTAATGCATCCCTGTTTCTTGAAGGTGAAAACAACGGACAAATCAGTTGAAAAGGAGTGTTAACCTAAATTCCTCACGAAGAGAAGCTCACTGACAAAAATTAAAATTTAGCATTTTCCAGGAAACACAAATCCGGCGCTGGCTTCAGTCTTGAAAAGATAGAACACACTTAAATTACTGCAAATATGAATTTCAAAAAGATAACAACAATGTGTCTTGAGACACTGAAACTATGACTCTTCCATTATTAAATAGCCTGTATATGCGAAATGATGAGAAGCCCGACATTATATAAGCGGCTAGAACTTAAAATACTCACTGACACAGTATACCTTTCAAAAATGGTATCAGGTTAAGAAAAAAAAAAAGAAAAATATGTGAAATATGAAATCAACTGTCTAAAGATGAGGACTAAATGAATGACCTGACCCAGAAGAAGTCAAGAGCTCGAATGATTTAGGAATGAGCAAGTGATGCATTATAATTTGTATAGAAAGGAAATCATGCAGACACCTTCATGGACAGCTATCTTCCAGTTAGTTTATTATGAGAATCAAAGTGAAATGGATATGACTAGTGCAGATAAGCTTATTACTTTGTAGGAATTAAAAAACTAAACGTTGTCCAGATGAGGGTACTGTTGCTGTTGGGAAAAAAAAGAAAAAAAAAAGTGGAAAAAAATCCTGTTACAGGAGAGGGAAAGGAAGGTAAAGCGTTCGTAAGCGAACGTGTCATTTTTTTGGAATGATAAATGACAACAGAAATAAGGGAAAAAGAGAAAGGTAAAAAAATGTGATACCGAGCCATTCTTGACCACTTCCTTGACAAGTACTTGTACTGTTGCAATACGTGAATCAGCATGAAGCTTAGTCGGTTTCCGAAGGTATATATTGAGTACAGCAGATACCAGAAGTTTCGACATTAACTCATCAGAAAACTTGAAATGTGCAAGGACCAGATTCAAGTTAAAACGTGCTGGCGTCCGTTCAGCCAGTACGATCGTTCGTTCTGCTTTACGTTCAGGCATCATCAGTTCGTCGGCAAGGAATGATGTATGCATAGAATTTGCTGCTGAGTCGTGTCGTAATTGATACTTCAAATACTTCGCAACTAATGGAATGGTGGGGAAGCCATCTTGTGGTCGTACCTGAGGTGGTGCATCCAGACCGAGCTTTTCCAGAATTTCACGCTTAATTAATTCCAAGCGTATCTTGGCCAATTCATCCCGTGCTTCAGCACAACCATGACAACTGTGATTGGTATGATGATGCCAAGCGATAGTCCCGTAAGTGGACAGACCACAGAAGAAGCTCAGTGCTAGGAATATCGAATGTATTGATGCAGTAAGCAATGCCATTCTTTTAATTGCCCCACCCGTAACTGTTGGAATGCCTTGGCAGTTCCACTTTCTCCACAACCGGCAATTGCTACTATCTATTGTCAGGTATTCGGCCGAACAACCAGCACCGAAACCACTACCAACTATATGTGTGAATGATTTTAAGATTGTACTGATGATGATGATGCCAGTGGCGGTGACGGTGCTGATACTGATACTGATACTGATACTGGTGCTACTGCTACTGCTGCTGCTGATGGTGATGGTGGTGGTGCTGCCGGTGGTGCTGATGATGGTGGTGATGGTGGTGGTGATAGTAGTGGTGATGGTGATGGTGATACTGGTGGGGGGTGTTGCTCCCAGTGTCTTCCTTCCTTCAGTGTTGTTCGGTCGACTCCTCTCGGCAACTCCGCCTTTCCTTTCCAATCCGATTCTGCTCCACGTTTGGTCTTACTTCACTCTCTTCTCATTATCAACAATTCCCTTCAAATTATCCGTTCAGAAAATAAGTTAACTGCAGAAAAACCAAAAGACTCCAACTTCTGTTCAGTGATTTTCACTGATAACGATAATGAGACAATGACATTAAGGAAAAACTGATTGGTACACTGATAATCATTATAGTGAACTGTGCTCCAACATCCTACAAAATGTTTATAATTAAAGGTTTGCTCATCTTCACAGATTAATGATGTTGAAATGATAAAATAGAAATCCCGATTATCCGGAAGAACTCCCAGACAAATTTACTGATTCACTTCGGGAATTTCAATCCATTGCATACAGTTGGAGCATTATTAATACAACCTAAGAGTCATATACAATAAGAAAAAAAAACAGATTATCGCAGAAAAACAACAAAACATTCACATAGACAGAGAGTTCATTAGCAAATAATTATTCATATAAAACTAAAAGGTTTGCTAGAGAGTTATTCAATTTAGTTTATTCTCCGTTCAACTAATTCTGGAAATATTATCAACCTTAGCTTATGAAGTATACTAAATAACACTAAATATATGATCTTTTCACTGTGCTTTTTTGAAAACAGTTAAGCATACTGAAGTATCAATTTGCTAATGTCATTTTTAGTAAATTGTTGGAAACAGAACTTCCCTCTGTTCTATGCTAATTATTAACCTTTTGGCCATCAGTACCTATTACCAGCTATAGCACTTCTGCACATACTTTCTTTATAATATATGTAGCAACTGCAAACAACAAAAATCGAGCCCTGTGTATCTCTTTTGTTAGGTATTTATTTCTTATAATCAAGTGATCAAGTCAGCCTAAAATCAAGTGGGCAGAATAAAAAATCATTCCAAACATTCTATTTTGAAATGGGACATTAATGATTGCTAAACTTAAAAAAAAAAAAANNCATCATCAACATCATCACCATCGTTGTATGCCATCATCAGCAGCAACAACAGTAATAACAGCAGCATCCGAACCAAAATCAAGCAATGCGAGTCAGAAATCATCGTTGCACTTCACATCTTTGCTAGAGGCTAAAAAATAGAAACATTCTCATTCACTGCAATCAATTAAGTATGCAAATATCATCACTGAATCCATCCATCCACTAATTATATCGCAATGGAAGAAAGTTATTTTGATTGCCAATTAGAATGGGTCACAAACAGAATTCATTACCCTCATAGCCCCAATATCCTACCATTCATTTCTCTTCGAAAATTTTATTGAAATTTCAACATTACAACGAGTTCAATCACGAATTTTCTAAAAACAAAGACAAAACAAGACAAAAAACTAACTAATATAAATATAGTGTCCGGAATTGAAAGCCACGTAATTTCATCCAATGCTGTTGAATCGAACATCGAACTTCGAATCACGAGCTTCGGAAACGGCAAACGTCCGGCACAGAGAGCCATTACTGATACTTTATATTCATAGACTTCTGACGGCAGTAAATAGATGTTGATCTGAAAAATGAAAATAAAAGAAATTACTTCCCAAATGCATACGATAAACGGGTAATTCAGTTGTTCAGATTGGTGACAATTTGAGGTATCCTAAAATTAAGTAAAAACATAAACAAACTGAAAAGAAGCATAAAAATACAAACACTCTACTTGAGAGGGAAAAATCTTGAAAACAGCTGGAAGAAAATGCCATCATGAAACCAGATGCTCCAGTATATTATACAATATCAACGTCATACGAATTCTTCTTATAATTTTTCCCTTAAACTATCTTCTCGAATTTGCTGTTATCACTTTTTATATCTTACTACTTCTGATATCCCGTCAACACTTTTATTATTTATTTCTGCGTTATTTCTTGAGTTTCGTTGTTCATCTTTCGTAACTGATAAAAACTTCAACTACAATAATTTTATTCCGAAAGGCGGTACTACGGTCGCGTCAAATAATAAATTATTTCCAAAACCATTTATTTTATCTGGAAGAATAGTTCAAAGTATAACAGCGAGAAATGAATCGTATCACTTCGTTTTCTAAGTATTACGAACTAAAGGTCTCTTTTATATCATCATTCACCTAACTGTTGATTCATGAGATTGATGTTATCGTCAGCAGATAATAATAATACGTTGCAGTATCTATCATTCACTATCCTTCCTAGCTACTATAAATCTAAAATAAATGATCGCATATAGTAGAAAACAACAAACAATAAACAAATGTAACTAACTACCCACTAAGATAAATTGTTCTTGCTTAATTTGAATATAACCTTTATCGCTCCTCTCCCTTCGATCCTTTATCTTTAATTTTGTTGTGTTGCCGCTATTAGTAATTAAGATTGTTAAGTGATGTTAATGTTGATAAAGCAGAACGAGGAGAGAAGAAACAGCAGACTACGTCCAGTCTAGTCCAATTAGTTTCACTTTAGTAAAAAAAGAAAAAAAAATTAGTTTCAATTTATCTTTTAAGCATCACTTCCACCTTCAAACATCAATCATTTTCTATGAGAATTCCTTACTAACGAAGTTTGATAATGCTGCTGCAATAAAAATTTGAAAACTGACAGAAAAAGAAAAAAAAATCAACTTTAGCAAAAAGAACATTTCTTTTTAGCTTAAGCAAAAAAAAAATCAAATAAGTTTATATTCATTTCTGATAACTATTTTTGTTTCAAAAAAAAGACACATAGGATCCATAAACAATCATTTGCATACGGTGTCTTACTTTTTTTAAAATTTAGTTCATTTTTTCTTTTGTTTATGGTTGAATTGCTGCCAACATATTTTGAACAGTAGAAGACGTTCTTTCATCTTCTTTCCTTGTCGTATCTACTGCAACATTTTACTGTTGATCGAATAAATTAATCAGTTTGAAAAACGACCAATTCGGTCAGTTTTTTAATATATAATTTTACAAAATCTTCAAAATGCTGAACGACAAAAATAAAGATACCAATATTTTCAAAGATTTTGCCTATTATTTCACTTAATAAAAATATATATATATATATATGTATTGATTCCTTATTTTTTTAGCCAGATTGATAAAATTTGCGCTTAAAATTTACAATTTGAATACTTAGTCATGACAAAACAATGTATTCTGAGAGGGATTATGGTGCAATATTTCAAGATAATGGAAAGTTATAAAGCATCACATTACGAGTAACAAGAAATTTTACCTCTTAACTTATATCTAATCAATACTCAAACACCCAAAACTGAGAAGCTGCATTATCAAACTTTATTAATCCTACTCAAAATAAGTTCTAACTGTGAATTTCAACGATAAAATTTTTTTCCGAAAACAAGGAAACAAGGAATGTCAAAACTAATTTGTAAGAAAATTGTTTTCTTTCTCTCCATAGGCATTCTTGGGAACAGCTTTTTAGTGGAATACTTTCTTTAAATTTTTAAATCTTTAAATAGCAATGAAATGCTAAACGGCACTTATGGCAATATCTGCAAAATCTAAGAAAAAAAAGACAATCGCTTCTTTTTCCTTTTTACAACAACTAACGAATTTTTTTTTTTTTCTTTTTTTTATTAAATTTTTTATTAAACAAAATTTTCTGCTTTTTCGATTTTATTAAACAAAAGTTCCTCAACAAATAAGCACAATTCGATGAGGATTTTTTGTATTTACATAAGTGTGTATATTTCCATCTATGTATACGACGTAGGTTACAAGCATCTGGAGGAGCAAACTAAATGATAAGAAGCATAAATGGAGCTACATATAGACTTGCAATTTTATGCTTATTTTACAACCAGGAAAAAACGATGCTAGTCAGCGATGATGTTTTTTCAAGACAGAAGGAAACTGAAAACAGATCTCGAACATTGAACAATTCATTTCCTCACTCCTAACAGAAATATTCATATATTTTCCATCCAAATGACCAATGCATCTAATTAAGCAATAAGCAAAAATACTCTAATCGTTTTCGGAGCGAAATTCGACCTAGACGGGGACAAAACTTCGTTATACAAGTCATTGAAAAATTTTAATTCTGGTGAAAAACTCAAATCAACTAAATAAATACAAAGGACCCAGGCCAAATAACAGATAAAAAATTGGAATAAAAATATACGAGTAATGTTAGACTGAGGGTATAGGAAACGGCATAAGAACCTGATATGTAATATATTAGCTGTCCCGGATAGATATTGAATATGTTAGCAAATCAAAATGGAGGAAATCAAAATAGAGAAAAAGTCTTACAATAAAAATATAAAATCAAGTTAAGGAAGGAAGCGTATCACCGTGACACTTATATGCATCCAAACTGTCATTCAACATTAATACAATATTCAGTGTCATTCTTCAAACTTATGTTTCTGAGGGCTCTATTCGATTACATAATATGAAATATTTGAGCAGACCAAATTAAGGTCAGCAACGCAAGCAATAATCTATTTATACTAATGTAAGCGATAGTTCAATTTATTGAATAAAATCCACAAAATATCTAGCTTTTAGTTAAAACAAATTAAGATAAACTATCCCAATGTGTACCGAGTGAATATCAATGTTCCTTCATTATTTGAAATCATCGAGAATGCTATACTTGTAGTTATATCAAACTAATTTTAAAAATTCGAATCTCAGGATTTCCGGAAATGCTAATGTGGAAAAAAAAAAACATTTACAAGAGGAACCTTTTTGTTGCCAGCGAACACGAACATATCTACGGGTTCCAACGTTATCTGTAGATCGATCATTTTGTTATATAGATTACGAATTGAAAAAATGACTGGAATTGCTGTTCGTACAATGAGATAAGAAATTTGAGGCTGTGTTTCAATTGATAATGGTGAATTCTTCACAAAAACAGATCCAATGCTAAGCTGGGACAAAACCCATCCTTCCAATAAATTATTTCTGTAACATTTCTCTTTATAATTGGCTTAGAAGAACTTCTGCTGTGGGCTTCCATTGTAAAGTCTATAAAATTTATTTCAACAAATGCGTAACATAATAAACTGAATAACTTTAGTAAATTTAACCTTCGCCAACGTATATACACCTCACCCAAATCACATCTTTTATTTTCTGCTTTCACCGAAAATCGCATAGGAGAGCAAACGCTAATTACATCATCTTTACAGCAAGAGATTTCATCTACAACATATAAATATGATCAGCTTGGCAAAACACTACATTATAAGAAATACAAATTCATCACTTACCTTTTAGCAAGACCGTTTCATCTTCACTGATTTCTATTTCAGGACCCTAAAAGTAATATACGTAGTGGAATACATCAACACAGTATTAGATTTTAAACAATATCTGGTTCTAGTTCTAATTTTGAAATTTCTTTAAATTAAATTACTAATAACCCATGTAAGTTTATATTGAGCTATCGATATCAGATATTTTTGCTCAAAATATTTAATGAGAAATTTAAAGTATAAAAGATGAAATAACAGATCCACACAAAAATTCATCTTATTTTTCGAAAGATGTTATTACTTATAGCTCAGAATTTTAAATGTACTTAGTAATGAAACGGAACGATGAAACTATTTTTACATCTATACAGAACAAATTTTGTTGAGAATACATAATTCTGTTATTTCTTTTATTAAAATTTGATAATTTTTTAGGAACTCTAAAATATAAAAAAGAGAAAAATAGTTGATTTAGAGTAACATTAGAACACCCTGCTTCAAGTAATCAAATTTCAGTAGTCAAGAATTTATTCCTTAAGGATCACAATACAGCAAAATTTTTGCTGCTACAAATCTGTGTTTATCAGTTCTTTGATGAAGTATCTCTCAACAGCATATCAAAATAACATACCGGTTTCCAAGATATGTCCGAAATAATGGTATCTGTGGCTGTTGTTATATCTGTTCGAGCAAAAAAATTAGTTTCCACAAGCAGATTCTCGACAACATCATTCTGCAAGTAAGAAATACAAGGAAGTAAGAAATACAACACTGAAAAATACTGTAATTAGAATGTGCAAACAAAATTGTTACAATAGAACTTGGCATCTTACTCTAGTAATACAGACAGCATAATTTATTTTGTACTCATGAAGGGAGCAAATTCCGGTAAAGAAATAGAAATAAAAACATGAATATTAAAGAATAAAGTATATTAAGAAATGAAAAACAAAGTGTAATAGAAAATAAATAAAACACAAATGTTAAAAATAAAACAGATATGTCAAGTTTGAGTGATCAATTGAGTAAACAATTAGAGTTTGAGTAATCAATTAATGCTGTTTCGAATAGCAACGGTAGAAAGGAGACGCTAACGTTTATAGTCAGTATCTTACTGCTGATGTCGAATGGTGGCCGTGACCGCAAAGATATTAAAAAGCGTTTTTGTACAGTTATGTTATCAAGCGGTATCGACACCTACAACAAAAATGAATCGCTAAAAAGGATGTTTGTAAAAGTGTACACTGGAGATAATTAAATCATATAAAATGTGCAAAAACATACGATCACCGATACATTTGCCGAGCACACGGTTTGAGTGCAGTATCTTATATTCAGTTGTACCTAGAAATTAAATTCATTGTTCCTTTTAACTTCTATAGAAACTGTTCCATCTTTTCTTTTAAGTAAAGTGAAAAAAAAAAAAAAGAAAAAAAAACCCCAGTGATGATTCTTGGAATTAAAACATCTTTCGTAATTTTCTATAAAACGAAATGGTCATACAGTTTGCATCAGAGAAATAGTTAAGTTATTGAAATACATAATGACGTTGAAGTAAAGCTTGGACCTTGAATGGTGGAACTTGAGAATCACTGTACTTCAGAACTTTTGAATCATTTGGAACAAAATGATTTTCGTCGTTTATGAAAGTCACGGCTCCAACCATTTCTCCTTTCGCATCCAAACACCAATCTAATCTATAGTCGAATTTCTCAAAAAACTGAATGTGATTAGATAAACATTTTAGAGATATGAAAAAGCATACTTAACACTTTCGATCGGATTACTCTCCTCACATATAAACGTTAGTGGTATTGTAACAATTTCACCAAGCATCGCTTCACTTTGATCAATTCCTTCGAGACGAAAGCGTGCTTCACGAGGTTCAATTCTAAAAAATATATGGTAAAAAAAGATTAAATTATTGTTAAAAATTAAAAGAAAAGGTGAAAATAATAAAACAACAAAACTAAACTTGCAGACTTACTGAAGTGTAGTCTGACCGACACACGCGTCTAATATGGAATTCACGTAAGAATTATCATAAGTGCCATATGACAATGACTGAGCATCCCAATCTATTGTACCATAAACTGCCGAATGTATGGAACCCATCTCTAAGCTCAATCCATTTACCTTTAAAGAAAGAAGTTATGTTCTTGAGTTTCCTGCTCCTACATAAATATACAAAACTCAGAACTGAAGTTTTAATATATATTCAGTTCTGTGCGTCCGGCTAACTTCTTCGATTTTTACAAAAACTTTCCTTTTTCTAAACAGAAAAATGCACTGAAAAAATTAAAATTCCTGAATACCATGAGTTGTTTTGGAGTCGTGCAAAAAGACTGAGGTAATAACATTCTATACATTTTAACAGTTTCCTTCTTTGGGTTAACTTCGACACTGTCTTCTGTGAATTCATATAACGGTAGCTGTTCGGTTTCCTTATTCCCATCACTAACAGTAATTTTCATTTTTTCGAAAAGAAATGCTTTAGAAGAATATGAAGAAAGAGCGACCTAAACGATGGCTTGTGATTACCATAATGTTGAAATAACAACATATATAAATTAAATTATTAATAAACGGTATCACTTGAATGAACGTGTTTTTCTTTGAAAACACAGTACATGGATCAAATTAAACTTTTGGAAATATCCTACGATGTCATGAGATCAGTTCTTCCATCTATCTCTTCCACCGATTTCTAAATAATCTTAAACATCAACTAAAAGGGCAGATGAAGTACAACTTATTATATAAATCCTTAAAATAAATATGAAGTTAAAAAATTCTTTAAAAAATCAGCATAAGTTAAATAGAACCAAAATTACCATAAGGAGAATCAGTGAATCAGCATGAGCAGTCTCCACTGAGTTGTGAAGGAAAGCAGCTCGAACCCGAATAAACGCATCAATACGAGGAGCGCTTATCGAGAAAAATACACGCTCAGCAAATGCCACCTTCCACAGATGTTGACATGTTTCCACCTTAGATCGAGTAATTGTAACTTTTTAGAATCCTTGTAGTGTTATAACTTTTTAATTATAGCATTTCAAATATTTTCATGGGAAATTCTAATGAAAATTAAAGGTATTGAAAATCTACTAAAAATTATAAAGATATTTAACGCTTCACAACTACTTGAATTTAATATATGTATTAATATTTCATTTAAAATTATTATAGAATTGTGAATCAACATTTAACATTTCATATTTGATTCATCGAATGAATGACGCTTTATGAGTCGGAAAAGCCTTTAAAACGGAAACTTTGCAGCACTCCATAGCGTTGAAGTGGATTGCAAAATAAATCACATTATATCATTAGAACATGTCAGATAAAGTGAAAATTCAACGGAATCTAAAAAAAAAGAAACCTCGGCCGAAGACATATTAACATGCTGAGTAGGCAAATTCGGTGGAAAACCTTGACGAATCAACGCAGTATTAGCTGCGATTTGTTCCGTAATGGAAGCAAAAGATGGAAATGTGCGTAAGTTAAGCATCTGAACACTAAGCGTCATGAACTCTTTCACGTCTGCCACTCGAAATGCACATGTAAGGGCACGCAGAAGAAGCATCGCAATTGGATATGTGAAACCTTCTCGACGAAATTCCCAGATTAAATGTGATGAGAACTAAAATTAGTGGTAATTAGGAATACAGTAATGATAAGCAAAATAAATCACAATAAGAACAACCTGCAAAGCCTTGACATATTGTCCTGTTATGAAGTATTCATCAGACAACAGGAGCATCATATAACGTTGCATCCGTGAACATTTGTATTTCTTGAACTGTGACATTGCAGAAGAAAGTAAGGAAATGCATCGATCGTGATTCGGTGAACAGCCTAGCTGCAGAAATATTCTACGCCTTTTTTTTTCAATTACACAAGCGTGATTTATTGAATACGACCGTTAAGCGGCAATAATATTCGAAAAGTAAGGATTATAGGAACTATTAAAAAAAAGATTTCGATGTAATTTATATTTAGTTTTATTAAAATATTGCTCACCTCGAGTGCGATACAAGCATTCTTTTCAGTTTCTGGATCCGCTAAACTGCCGTTTTCCACAGCTGCTCTCCACGGCCTTTGCCCATAAAACGTATTTGCAGTTGGTATCAAAGGATCAGGGTTCGGATAAACTGACCCAGGAAGTGAAGCGTTCAAAACCTCAATAGCTTCATTTGCTTGTCGATAATAATAAGCTGATGCTTGAAGATACATTCCAGGGTGCTGGGTTGACACGGCAACTAAACCACCTATGACGGCTCGTTCAAACAAATTCGCGAATAATGAACACTGAAATCATCTTGGTATATTAGCTATTAGATTGCTGATTGTTAGACATAAAACACCACTTCCTATCCCAATAGTGTATATGAAATCAAGGCAACCCGGAAGCTAAAAACATAACAGACCTGTTTGCCTTTCCATAACATATGTTCAATTGATGCGATAGCTGGAGATGGGTACGAACCTGGAGGTAAGCAAAAAAACACGGTATTATGCCGCCGTTGTTGTGCTAGTGCTTCTAGGGCTGCACTGTGCAGAAACGACAGTTGGCATATCTGAAAGCAACACAAGAATCACTTGAGAGCTTAGCTGTGTTTTACAAAAGGAATCATCAGCAAAAAAGTTTTCGATGGCACAACGTATTTAATAAAAACTCACAAATGTAAAGTAAGAATAAATACTGAGAGCTAAATTCACCTTATAGTTCAGAAGCCCAGCAACTGAGCGTAATTCAAATATTTCACTATCAACAATTTCACATTCAGTGCAATGTTGATATGCAAGCTTATAATGTCTAAAAAAAAAAAGATTACAAAGACGAAAATATTGATTTCAGAGTTTAGAAACACCTTTAAAATAACGATTGTTACGCTCTCTACTGAAGAGTATAAAATACTGCAGACAAGTAAAACCGCAGAAAAATGAATTACAGAAACCTGAAATGACTGGATAAATGAGCGATTTTTCAATTTACTTTTGATAAAGCAAATCCAAGCAGTGCTTGTTATTCTTAGAAGAAGTTTATCACATCATTTCATGAAACGCTTTTGAACCGACCCAATGAAAGCCATTCAGGATGAAAAGAAGCTATAGGAGACATTGTAGTTTAAAGAATAACCTGGGAATAGTAAGAAATAGGAAATATGATTTGTTCGATTTCCTCATTTCATAAATACTAAGATTATATATTTCACAATCATTTGCCATAAATTCTAGATTTCACAGATGGTTAACGGAAAAATAGAAGAAGAAATTTAAATAAGAAATTCAGCAATGCATTAAGCATACAAAACATTCTTCATAAGTGAATAAAAAAAAATGAGCTGAATCGCTAACGCCATTATCCTTATTCTATTCGACACATATGCAAACAGTGTTCTTTTCCAAGTTATTTTTAAGCACTACATCTATCTTCTCTTATTTACATCTTCTGGTTTCTATTGGATCAATTCATTTCTATTTAATCATAACTTCTAAGTTGAACAAATAATCTATCTAGGAGATTTTTTGAAGAACATTTTTACAATATGGTGAATGCTACTCTTCTCAGATTTATGATTCAAGCAATCTATCAAAATGCCTGAAATCAATCTGTCGTGTGGAAAAAAGCGCGGATACAAAGTAAACAGCAAGAAGATCTGAATGAATGCAATGATTCATTTATAAGTCAGAACAGAATCACATGGATGGAAGATGAAACACGAAAAGTCAAAAACTATACGAACATTGTGAGTTGCATGATCAGGACTCAAGACAAAGGATTTCAGCGATTCATTCGCATAAAAAAAAGTCTAAACAATCTAAAAATTATAGAACCTTAGTGCTGTATGTGTGTCTTGTCGCAACTCCGAAAGGAAAGCCAATTTAAATTGTTGACGAATAATAAGATTTGAAAAATTATTCGGTATTGACCGTGCGCGAACTAATTTCAGACACTGCTGATAGAATGCTTGAGCCAATTCATGAAATGAACTTTCAAGCCTGCAAGGAGAAATAGCACTACACTATAAAACTTATAACGAAAAATCGCTTAAATCATCACAAATAACACTCTAAGAACTGTATTCTAGGGATTTAACTAGGTCAAATATCGAGAAAATACGATTAAATATAAAAACCAAACTGACTCGAAATGAATGAAGAAAAACCTTAAAACTGAAGAAAACATCCGTTCGCCAGTGGGCAGAACAAACAACTGTTTGGATGGAAGTTGACATACTTGGCATAGCTTGGTAGTTCGTTCGACAGCTAATGAACTATCCGTCTGAGTCTGCTGCAATAGCACAATACAAATCCGAGTTGCACTGCTTCCAGTGCTCGTCCTGTAATACAGTTTAATGAAATTAATATTATCTTTACTGCACAGTAAGTTGTACTGTTCTCTCTTTTTGACCAATGTATTGACAGTGTCCTCCATTCATTCTGTCTTTAATATGCTTCAGACGAATTTACAATTAAATGATTAAATTACTCCCAGATATATCTGAACGAGCTCAGCAGTTTATTTAAACGATTTACCTTCCATCAGTTGACCGATTTTGTGTAGCCTACACAAAAGCGCGATTTTGAAAAGTTCATGCAGAGGAGTAGGTCTCAATCTACAAATTTGAATTACAAGTTTCCAATTCAAATTTGCATAACAAATGCAATTTACCTAAGCGAAGAGATCTTTGATTCACATTCGGTAGCCTTCTCATTCCAGGATGGATGATCCCACTCCAAATCAGCAAACAGTACAATAACGGCCGGCAATTCATTCACATATTTCTTGAGCCAGTCTACCCTAATAAATCCTCGCGAAAAGTTCGATATCTAAAATCTTTAAAATTCAAGTCTCTAAAACTAATTTGAATTCGTTCCGATCCTTTTCTAGTTTCTAATATCAACTCAAACCATACCGTTTGCTGATGCACTTTCAGCTCTCCAAATGTTTGCACATTGTTTAACAAAACGAAATTAATTGGTGGACGATCTGGCTCACGATTTACAGTAAAAGCAGAAAATACAGCCGCATGAGATTTATTATTGACAATATCCAATCCTGTTAGGAAAACAAGCTGGTTTTGACGGCTAGCAACCATTGCTTCCGGAATGTCATCACTATCCATTCCTAATACTAAAATGTGAAATGGCAATCAAATCAATTACGCAGTCAAACTGTAAAACTCACAGGTCGGGTACATAGGGCAGCAGCAGCGACGAGCCTTATCGAGAACACCTAGACATCAGAAGTAAATTACTCCCCTCCATCCATGAGGTAAAGTATAATTACCCCAAGATACCCTAATTCCTGAAAATTAATACTCAGATTTCAAGAGCATCTAAAGCTGCCTGTTAAGGAAAAAGTGTCAAAGGGATATTGTGAAACGGGAAAGACACATAGCTATTTGTCATGAATGCATGCAACAAAAACAATTTTTAAGCTTTATTGCAGAAAAAATTCAAGTTACAACAAAATACGAGGAAAAAAAACCATCACGATTAGTTCGGTGCTTCTTCTGATGCTTGTCAGTTCAGCTGAAATGCATCTCTTTTATACTATGGAAAATTATTATGCAATACATAATGTTATTTAACCGAGGCATGAGAAAATGCTTTCACCCTTACCTTCTTAAATCCAATATCGGAAGCATACTCTCTGAAACACCGCCGACACATGTTAAGCCCGTACTTCCTGATTAATCCATGATGATTCGAGCAAACTCGGCTGAAAACACAACTCCCATATCATCTGTGATATTGCAAAAGATACTGATATGTACGTTTAAACAAAAAGATATTAAAACGCGATTTCAAAATCTAATAAAGCTAACCATGAGCGAGAACCTGGACCATACTTGCGCGGATGTGAGAACCATAAATTTTGATGACCCATTCTAGTTAGTCGATATAGCTTAATTCAATTTCTGCGGCTAAAAAAAGCAGTTCCTGAAAACATAGGTAAGGAAAAAATAAGTGGACTGAGGTAAATGTTATGATCGTAAAGTGTTCTTTGCTACACATAACGATAATTTATGCAAATAGAAGTCTGAATCACAACAGAAGCAATCATGTATGTCCAAAGTATTCCTCATTTATTAAATCACCTCTTCTTGCTGGAGGTTTCGGTACCAGCTACAGTTCAGGTCATGTCCACACATTGTAAATTTATTTTTGCTATACTCTATACCAAAAACCAATGTCACTGAAGGGATAATGGTCGAGAACAGATGTGTGAGGGTGAAGCAAACTTTCTCCACAGTCACAAAATAATAATCACGAGCAATATAATTTATATCTGGTAATTACTGAAGAAAGCGAGATGTCTTAATGACACTGCGAAACTTTTACAGGTGACTGGAACGTTGCAGGAGTGCCAAAAATAACTGGTAAAACGATACCTCAATAAGTACTGAAAACTATTTAATGAGAAATGTAATGCTAAGTATTGAAAACTATTTAATGAGATAAGTATTGAAAACTATTTAATGAGAAATGTAATGCTAAGTACGAAGTTGACGAGATAGAACGACTCAGAAGATTTACGTTTCTCAAATGTGGTTCAGAAAATTTCAGAAGTACTAACTGCCACTTCCCCTATCCATCTCCCACCTGCGTCCCCCCTCCCCCTTAAAACCTCAGAATTAAGAAGAGGTTAGTGATAGCAAGGTTGGCCCCTATGGCCCGTGAAATATGAGGCGGCGCAATGCAAAGTGCTAACTCAGGGTTGATTACTGAGATAGTCCTTGTTACGCAATTGTTATGAAATTTATACGCTTTATGAAGTTGCTGTCGGGACCTGTAATTAAGAAGCCAGTATAGGAACGAAAGCAACATCCACTGATCGATGGTGTTGAAGATTTGGAAAAGTAAATTGAGAAACGACACAAAACATACTACTAAAATAACAAGTTATGCAATCATTGGAAAATATTGTTCACGTGTTTAAAACAATTGTCTCCCTTACCTCCTCAAGTACTTTTGTGTCTTGTACTCCTTTCTTTAATTTATTCATGTACCCATTCATTTCTAAGCTCTTATTTCATTCCTTTGTTTTCCCTGATGGCGCTCACATTGCTGCCATGTATCCTCACAATTGAAAAGCAGGGGATTTTCATCTTACTTCAGAGCTATGCAATTCACATTGAATATTTTTGGAGTACAGTTCATGCACCACTTAGACCACAGCTCCCTAATTTTGACCGAATTCCGTAGTACTTCATAAAACCCAATGCCTTTTCAAAATATAAAAGAAAAAAAAAGGAAAGGATGTTTTCGTAAAAATTCCTCTCGTTTTTAGTGCCCATTTATATGACTGCCAAAACAAGACCTTGAAAATCACAATCAACAGTGTATTCACTCGGTAAGAAAAACTACAAGGGTTTTGCAGGATGGGAACACAACAGTAAGAAGCAATTAATGTGCTCCATTCTCCTTTGTCAGAAATGATTTAAAGTGAAAGAAAAATTTATCACTGATTCTATCTGCCTAATAACCTGGTGAATTCAAGTATTTTCCTCCTTTGCGAAGAATTTTTTTGTGAGAACCATGTCGAATATGAGTTGGAAATAACAATTTGGTAATCAGAAGGTGAAGTCTGAATTAAGCACCGCATAATGATAAAATGATTCGAATTCTCGTGGATTAGTACGATGCATAAGATTGTGAAAACTCGAGTACCTGTCTAGTATGCAATCTCCGTAGCTTATTATGTTACATTACTTAACCTTTACGCTAACAGAAAATTCAAAAAAATTCATGCGACAAAAATTTCATCTTTCATAAGTGGCCGAACGGGGATTTCTCTATGAAACATATCTGTCGATTCGCTGTTTTTCTTTAGTATTCCTTTTCAAGTCTTCGAAATTCTTCAGCGTTATGGTACATAATGTTTCCGCTTGCAGTGTTTGTGAATTGGCCGATGTTATCTGAAAAAGATTTTGCAAATAGAGCAGTAGTAAAATGTGCACCATGAATTAAATTACATTAATTATATTACAACCATGTTAAAGTTGCGCTCAACTTTAATTCACTCACATGAACAGCAACATAATCGCCAGGTTTTAGCTCCACTAATTTTGAACCATCATTGTAATATTTTTGGACAATTACACTCACTCCGCCATCAATCCGACCTCGTAGATGCTCGGAAGAACGCTTACTCGTCTATAAATGTTCATAATTTTGCATATAAAATTCCTAATCGCTTTACAAAAATTTTGATAGCACATCTTTTATTCAGTTACAAAATCAAACCCCACTGAAAATAATAGAACTAGGCTGTTACAATTATTCTTTGTATATTATATATAACGCTTCTTTGTATATTATATATAACGCAGAAAATGTACGGCTCAATCACAACTAAGAGTGGACAATCCATCTCCTTCAGCTTCTTATTAAGGACTGCTAGATAACGTAGGAAAGGCATACTTCCTCTAAAAGCACTAATTGTTTGGTTCCAATGAGGGCCTCGTTGTGTTTCAGTGCTCCTTCCCTAAAAACGTTTGCTAGTTCTTGATGACGCCTATTCTTCACTTCTAGCGGTACATTATCCTTCAGATGTCGAAATGCTTTTGTTTTCTATAATACTATAAATTACGTGCTTTCATCATATGTTCTAATAGATCAGGAATGCTTTGTGAAAAAAAAAGCACGCATTTTGAGAAAATCGCTTACTTCCCTCTGGCTATATGGAAAAACATAGCAAAAAGAATAAACGACATCTTTGATCAGTTCCAGAGATTCTTGGTGGAATTCTTCGGTCTCACCACAAAATCCAGCGATAAAATCACTTGTCAGTGATACACCTAAACATCTGAATGATTTGGATGACTTTTTTTTTTCTTTTTTTTTTCAGAAAACAGGGTGAACTCGTAGTCAAAACATCATTACTTGGTAAAAGACTTTTGATGCGATTAACCAGTGCCAAATAACTTTCTCTAGTGTAGCCACGATCCATCGCTTCTAATATAGCATTGCTACCGCTCTGTGCTGGCAAATGAATTTGTTTGCAAATATTTGCTCGTTCTTTTATCAACTGTATTACCTATAAAATTCTAAATTAAACGAAAAATCAAATATGAAATCCAAATGTTCTGGAACGACTCTAAACAAACAGAATAACCCTTAGTTCAAATTTTTTTCCAATTTATAATGACGAATAAAAAAACATTTAATAAATAGAAAACCTCAATTGGGAAATCTTTAGGATGTGGTGAAGTGAAACGTATCCTCATTTCCGGATCAATTTGTGATGCCTTATCCAGTAATGTGAGGAATGTATATCCCCCTTTCTTCAGTTTATATTTCGTACGAAATCCAGGAGCAATGCCAGGTTCTGTTAAGCATGTAGAAGGAAACGATATTTCTGACTGGTCACGATAGCTATTCACATTCTGGCCAAGTAGGGTCACCTGTTTCACACCCTATAAAAATGAGATTGCTGTCTAAGTCTAAGTTTGATCTAAGTAAAGGAAAAATCGTATCACCTGGAATAGACCAAAACAAAAAAAGTGCTACCTCATCAGATAAGCGCCTGATTTCGTCAAGTATGGAGATCATGGGACGGCTCCTCTCTCGCCCTCGCGTATATGGTACGACACAGTATGTACACATGTTATCACAACCACGCATAATTGATCTATAATAAAGCAACTTATCAAAACTGAACAAAAACAACAGGTAATAAATAAAAGAAGTAAATAATCATTTGAAAAGAAAGCAGTAATATTATTATTGTTACTAGCTCAACATTCAGTCTTACCAGACAGTCATGCGGTCAGTAGTACACTGGAACAAAGTTTGTAAATTTCGCAAAAACGAACACAAAAGCTGTTTTGGAAAACTTATCCGTCCGGACTGGAACAATGTCAGCGTAAGTCTCCTCTAATGATAGCTGCACATTTATCGCCATGCTTCCACCGCGGGCTATTGCCAACAGCCGAGGCAAATCACGATATGAATCGGGTCCAGCTACCACATCAACATTTTCAGTGCACATTAATAACTTGTGTCTTACGCGTTCTGCCATGCAACCTTTAAGATGAAAAGTATTAATTATACCGTTGACTCACAAAATATAACGAAATTACCGTGGGAGAAAATTTTCAATTCCTATTAAAGAGTATTATCGAAGACAAAAGTCGGAAACAAAGTTAAATTCTTTTGGGTTTCAGTAATCACTAGTCACAAAACACTTTTTTGAACTTATCGACAATTTGATACGTTGCGAAAAATAAAACATCTGTGACATTCCTTTTAAAAGTATTTAAACTGGATAATTAAAGAACTCGAAAAACTCTGAAAGATAACTAAAGCTATCACAAAAGGATCTGAAAAAAATAGGAACTATTCGGCCGTTAAATGCTGCATTCTTATAATTGTAAGCGACTAAGCGACTTATGCCATAGATTAGCTTATATAACGATTACTTGCAAGATAAAGTTACCCAGAACTCCAATAACACTCTTTTTGCACGCTTTCCTTAGTACCTTCAGTTCATCCCACACCTTGTTTTCCGCACCTTCACGTATCGAACATGTCATCAACAATATGATGTCAGCCTAAATGGGAGAAATATGGAAAAACTAAGTAGCGTGAGAATCAAAAAATGATTAAGCAAGCAGTAGAAGGTTACAACGACCTCTTTGACATCATTTGTTTCTAAATAACCCGTCGATAGTAATAATGAGCGCACCAATTCCACATCACTTACATTCATTTGACAGCCATATGTTTTGAATTTCACTGGAATGTATATATATTTCATTCGAAGAAAACATAAAAATGTCTTCGTAACACGAAACATAAAATATTACCATACATCTCAATATACCTTTCAACCCGTCACCATACAAATTTATCCCATTCAGTGATTCATCCTTTTTTATTTTCGGCATCACTTTGTCTAAACGTTCACTGTTTGCCATACTGATGAAATAATCCAAACCAGGGCCATCTATAATAACAAACCATCCAAGTTCTTAATGACGTTCAGATCTT
>PQVD01000505.1:0-30552 GCA_003012265.1 Setaria equina | reverse complement strand
GTAAACGATGCTGCCGGTTTTTTCTGGGAAAAAATTCGCGAAGAATTCAGCCGTCTCAAACTATTTCTTGTCAAATGGATCTTGGACAAAAAAAAGTGTCGGTTGTTCATGTAAAGCATTCCTCTGAGCCAAAGACTGTAAGCTATATAAATCCACAGAACCGCACCTTCCTAAATCTATTTTGAACAGAACTTCGCCATTATCTACAAAACCAATTCAAAACTTATATCGACCAAGCATTCGTGCAAAAAAATTGGAAGTATAATGTTAAAGGCCAATTAAAAGTTTTGTTACTATGCAACTATGTATTCGAAACACTGTGACGAACGTTAAAAACTGATCGATTATCAAGTCAAGTATTGTCGCGGAAATTTTTATTAAAACTTCGCATTTTTGGAACAAATTTAAGAAACCGATCATTAACTTTTCACTTTCATTTTTCTTATCATTTCATCACTCTGAAAATACATTTAATAGATAAATTAAATGGGAAATTTCAAGCTACAAGAAGTAATATCAAATGAAGAGAAACATGTAGCCGAAGAATTATTTCTCAATGACGAGAAGAAATGTGGCTGCAGCTCATTAACGGAAACATCAATGGATATGTACAACAATGAAATGTAACTAATTGTAAATTTCACAGCTAAACCAAAATTATTTAGTCGAAACTGTGCACGTTCCAAATTCATAATATTCTGGAACTAGTTGATATAGCCATTCTGGTTCAATAACACTGATATCACGTACGGTATCTTGAAGCACTTCCGTGAATAATATCCTGAATGCATCCCAAGTAAACTTCCATATTAGTAAAAATGAACTACAATCTTTAAAAAAACTAATTTTTTTGCAAACCATTTTGGGAATTCTTTTCTATACATAATTGCAGATCCTTTGTAGATTTTAAAATGGTGTTCATTTCTGACAGTAACGTAATCGCCAGAATAATGATAATAAGCAACTTGTGAGAAAAAACCTTTCACCAGGCAACACAGTATCGATTTCAGCTCGCCTAAATTAATCACTTGATTCACAACAAATTAATTTATTTACATAAAAAGATTCAGCATCTTGACAAGAATCGATAAAACATGAAAAAGAGATAAGACAAATACCATATTCTTTGCATGATTTAATTGGTACATCGTAACGCTTCAAATAATTTAGCAGCTGATCATGAATTGCTTCCGCACGACGTAAACACCGGTAATTCAAAAAGTGATTGATACACCATTGTTTTGAACTCCTGTTCTTAAAATAAAAAAGGATAATCAATTCAGCACTGACCTTTGGTGTCGTCTTGAGTATTAAAAAATAGATTTTAAAAGGCAAAAACATCAGTGTCAATCAAAAAATGAAATTATAAAGTATTGATAAAAACATTTCCAAGATAAAGCAATTATAAGACGTACTTGGATAAAATTCGTAAAAACATTTAAAAGGGTTAAATGATCGCCTTCCTCAACAGAGAAGTTCCTCTTCATTAATTCCTGAAACAAAGCAAAAATGTTACGAATCTACTAAAATTTTCAACGAAAAGTGTTAATAAAAGTGAAAAGACATACAGCCTGATGACGGCTTCTTGGTGGCATTACAAAAACATCTTGCACTTGCAACATTGCTATAATAGCTGCAATCTCTTCGCTACAGCCATGTTCACCTGAAAATAAAGTGCTGAAAGCTAAAAATAATTTATGACTTTACGTCTCAAAGTTTCTTAAAGCAAGGTTTTCTTAATGGCTTAAATGTGTAGTACGTCCATGAATTCGTACCCCTTTCTTCGCAACAAATTCAGAATCCTTCAGTGTCAAAATCAAAACTCTCCCATTAAGAAAGTAGCTCACCAAATATTACATAAAAATTTTATTTCCAAAAAGTACTATAAAAAATGAATTTTCCTTTATCGGAAGATCCTCAAGGTGCAAAATATAAAAGAAATAAGAGTACCTGAACATAAAAGTGCCCTAGAATGTTGTGGAGGCAAGGGAAATTCTGCCATCTGAATGCCCAGAGGGTTAGTTAATAAACCGTCTTTAGAAAGGGCTCCAAGACAATATAATAACTGGAGACCTTCGACCATTGCAAACGAGGGAGGGCGCTGGAAATTTTCACATTTGGAATAAGTTTCAGCGTTGAAACTTGAAAGGATAGTAGAGTTTGGTTGCTGAATTTCTTTAAAAAAGAATTTACCGATAAATAATTGAAGCGCAATACATTGTGTATTCCTAAAGCTTTCAGCAACAAAATGACTCCTGCAAGATTTAATCGTTGCATTTCAGGTACTGTATTTACCAGCAACTTATCGAATTCTTCTTCTGAAAGTTCTTGTTAAAACAACGTATAAAAGCGGTGATACCTCATGGAGACGCTAAATTTTTAAACGGCACTATAAAGTATGCTTTACTCATACGTGGATAGAGACGGTAACATTTTCCAGGACGAATTCGTCCAGCTCTCCCTGCTCGTTGTTGTGCTGATGCTTGAGAAACGGGTAATTTCATCAAGCTTTCGAGGTAGTTTTCGGGATTCATCACTCGAAGTTTCACAAAACCACAGTCAATCACTAAAAACTTGGTAAAATGAACAACAAGCTACCCATAGCCAAAACCACAGTAATAAGCTTTTGCAACAAAACTTTTCGCCACTTAATTCCTTCAAGCATTAAACAGACATTTGAAATTTAAATTTATTACAGTTACTTTAATAATGTTAAGCTGAGAAGAAAAATGTCCAGTTCAGTATAAGAAAGGCATAAGATTTCAAACTAACCATAACCTATCCCAGGTATAGTTACAGATGTTTCGGCAATATTTGTAGCAATAACAATTTTCCTTATACCGTGAGGGGTTGAATCAAAGGCTTTTAACTGAATAAAATCACTTTGAGCAAAGTTTATGATATGTGAAACAACTGCCAAGCATTTCATAAAAAAATTCTGAGCTATCGAAAAAAAAAACTAAAAAAAGAACAGAGGAAAAAATATAATGCTTTCCAGCCTATATATGATATATCAAAACAGGTTGAAAAGAAAGCAATTTGTAGTTTTACAATATGCACGAACCAGAGTTTGGCAAATAACCAAATTATGGAAAAAGGAAAGAGGAGATATACAATATAAGAAAGCACTGAACCTGTTCAGATCCCGGTAATGACCCATACATTGGTACAATCCAAAGTTTATCGATCTTTGTCTTCTTAAGATCTTTGGCTGCTTCAATTAATTGTTTGCTAACTGATTCTATCTGAAAATAATTTTCCTTCCATACTATAGTTGTCACAAACTAACAAAGCATTTAATGCAAAATTGCAAAAACACTCGACAAACCTCATCTTGCCCAGTAAGAAACACCAAGACATCGCCAGGCTGCTCATTTTTATGGATATCAAGAACGGTTTCCACCGTCTTCTGAATATAATTCGGAACGGGACTGTAAATAACACCCTTTACTGATGTATTTAAATATGATTACTCACAAAGAATACCCCAGCATCTATAACTAATTAAAATTACTTTCTTACTGTTTAAGTATCGTATAAACTTACTTTTTCGTGTAATAGATAGTAACAGGGTGTGTTTGACCCTCAATAGATATAATGCTTGCGATATCTTTGCTTCTGTCTTTTGTATCATTCAGTTCAAAAAAATCGCGGAAAAGCTGCAATTACTGAAAATTATTACAAGAAATAAGTCATTTATCAAGCTGATGAAACAAATATCTAGAATATTTTAATAATTGAGTGAATAATTACAATTAAGACAACTAGTAAAGTCAAAATATGCACTGCACAAGCAACTGTACCATCTATCGATATTCCAGTCTACAGAGAGTTTACCTTTAAGAATAATCAACAACTAACAACAGCATCAAGAGTTGCAGACGAGACGATTACTCGCAGATCCTGACGTATCATAATTATTTTTCGTAACAAACCCAATGTAACATCAGTATTAATAGAACGTTCATGTGCTTCATCAATCATCAATATACTGTAACAGACAATAACTGCTAAATATGAATGAAAAATTATAGAAATACAAAAATGTACCTGTACTGCGTTAATAAAGGATCGGACATAAATTCACGAAGAAGGATGCCATCTGTCATGTACTGAAATGCAAGTTACATGGAACAAGGTTGAGGAAGAAAAAATCCCTTTGTGAGGTAAATTTTCAACTGAAGGTAAATGTTACCTCAACATTATTATTTTACTATATTTTTTTCTAAGTGTCTAAATCATTCATCTCTAAACATGAGAGTTTTGAATATGTATCACAATTCAGTGAAAAATAATGCCTCAAACTATATCCATTATTCTTCAACAAATACAAGTCGCTGTTGCTGGTATAAGTTATCTATACCTAAAAATACAACATGGAAATCCTGCCTTTATCTTAGTGTCAGAGTCGGTCATATCATCGAAGCGAACCAAATAACCAACGTCTTGACCAAGTCTGCATGATTTCTCCTCAGCAACGCGACTGGCCAGCTAGAAAAGAGTATCGACAATAATAAATAATAGTTCAGTAATAATTCGTAAAAAAAAATTCCAATATAGATGACCCCAATCAAAACCAGTAAACAATACGGTAAATTCTTGAACCAATCTGCTCTCATAAATTCTCGTAAAAAGTCTAATATCTAAAATATTCGAAACTTAAACATATCTTCCAAAGCAACATGATGAAGATGGTTCGAAAATGCATAAATTTCTGAAGCTTTTTACTTTTTTTTTATTTTATTCAAATATTTTATAAAAGAAAAGAACAAACTGTAACTGCTGCCACCCTTCTTGGTAACGTCACGCCTATTTTTCGTCCGTCTGAGGCCCAACCAGCTTCCATCAGATACTGAAAAAAATGATCGTTCGGCTGTAGAGATTTGATTTTTCTCGCTGTTTATTAATTTATAAACACTAATCTAGACAGAATGTATATCCCGCTGTTTTGAGAGGTCACCTACGCAGGTAAACCAAAAACTCCACTGCATGAGAAAGAATATTATCATATAAGTGTGTATGTAGAAGCTTCATTTCTTTAGAGCAGTTTGCACTAGAATTTCAAAATAAAAATTTTAGTCATAAAACCTCAGATTTGAATTCTATCGAATACACTAATTGTAAACATTACCTATAGCGAAGAATTCCTTACACTTTAGTTCTAAAAAAAGGATTAAATGGCAACAGTTTCCTATAATCGTGGAAGTAAAATATAGGAGAGGGAGAGAAAAATTGCAGTACTGTCACCTGAGGTATTTGAGTACTTTTGCCACAACCAGTTTCTCCAACAATAATCAATATACGATACTTCTCTAGCAAATATAAGATATGATTGCGATACTATAATAAACGAATTACATAGAGTAATTTATCGACAGGTATTATCAGTTAAGCAGCTCAGTAATAATCTCATAAGTAACTTCAGCGTCTTATTCGTAATCTTTGTTGAAATTAAATATACTGGACTTACATAAACAGCGTTTACGATGATGTTAAAGCTCGAAACATTCCATGCGTCTTATTTACATTCAAATCGCATTACTTTTAAATCAGTCACTCAAGGGTGAGACTTACTGTTACTGTAAAATAAGTTATTTTTATTCTTCCATGTCATTTATCTCATACCTTAAAAATTGGAAGTCGAGCACGCTGTTGCTGAATAGAAAGTGTAAAGAATGGATTACTTACGACCATATTAACACTCTCCTCGCGCATGCGGTCTTCCAGAATAAGTAGACCATCATCGTCCCCTAAAAAATTTACTCTTTTTTTTCTGGACATACAGGTAAATGCAAAATTCTTTTAAGAACTAAGTCATGAAAACTGATCAGAAACGAAATATGACCGAATTGAAAGAAAAAAAGAAAGGCATAGCAAAAATAATAATACATTTTAATGAAGTACATGTAAAATATAGAAAAGGGTTCATAAGAAATGATTTTTAGAATCTCGATTGATAAACTTTTCAGAACTTTAATCAAGTTGGAAATATCTACAATAATGATATCACCATAATAGTGAATAACAGGAATAAAGGAAAAAACGCTACTAAGTATCAAAATTTAAAGCTTCAATTCCATCATATCCGTGAAAGGAACAGTCACCTCACCACTTGAGCAGCAAGAAGTAACAAAAACCGAACAGAGGAGTATTACGCAAATTATACTTGCATTTGATAAAAACTTCCACTTAACAACAATGACATACCCGGTTTTAGAAAAACTGGTCTACTCCTTTGATTTCTGTAGCCTGAATTCATATTCGAATAATCCTGCATTAGTACTTCAAACGTTTTCGTTGTCCATCTATCATCCTCCAACTAAATAAATGTATCACTATAATTTATATTCTCCCACGCTACCTAACCATAAGATGGAACCGTCCCACTCAAGTTAAAAGAACGCTGATCATCCAAATTTCTCGTGTACCATTAGAAAATCTCTACATGAGCATCAAGTACAACCATAGTCCAAGCCTGACAATACCACCAGGACAAAGTTCTCGATACCCACTCCCCAGCCTCACAATGAAGCCCACCAAGTATTTTATTCATCTGTCTGCACACATGTTTTCTTTTCAAAAAATTATCCAGTTCATACTTTAGCGATCAACAAATTGTTCCATGTAGATTGCATAATAATCTGCCTTCGGATAATTTTATAAACAGGTATTCAAAAACCCGGTCAGAAAAAGAGTACTGTGGCCAAAAAGGAAATAGATTTGACTGCTCATAGTGTACTGACAAATGCTCTTTACTCTTTAAAAATAAATATGATCAGTATTGAAGAGCACAACACATCGACAACAGTGTAATTAACATAAAACACATGCATTTAACCTTACTGCTGCAAGCGGTAAAGACAATAAGAAAAACAGGGAAGAAAACATTTCAAATACATCAGCGCACACAGTAGGTGTTCTTCCATCTAAGTAATGATTTAAACATTTACGAAAGGAACCCCATGATTCCTTTTTTTCTTTTCCTTCATTAAATAAAGGTAACCATGCTTACAAATCAGCAAAGGACATATGAAGATATCACTAATGTAAACAGTTAAAAAGAAATGCAATTTGTAGATTATCGTCGTATCCGCTTCTCAGCCGGAAAGTCACCGCCCATTGGTGGTCCACGATGAAAGCTACCCGGTGGACCACTTTGCATTCCGAAATTGCCAGGCCCCATTGGTCCTGGTCCACCAGGTCCTCGGAAACCACCAGGTCCAGGGCCGCCGGGAGTACCAAATGAAGGTGGCTGCAAAAAAAGATGAAAATGGAACTACTAACTACATGAGCTAAAAAGAAAACTGAAGGCTAACCTACACTTAACTTCATACAAAAAGTGGCTCGAGTAACTCTACAAGCTTACATATATGTCCGGTCTTTTTCATTTTTTTTTTTCAGTACGTGGCTGCGACTAGCTTTACAATAGGAAAAGCGCAGTATTCACCAGCAAAGGATTTCAAGCATCGGTCAGCAACTAGCTATCAATAAAAGCATAAATTTTAAAATCACATACCACTCCTTGCTGTGGTCCACCAGGTCTTGGTGCATCGGCACGAAATATCTGCAGCAATTTCTGCACTCCTTGTACAAGTGTTGGGTCTAAAAAATTTAAAGAAAAGAGCTGTACAATGAATTTAAAGACACAACCAACATTCCCGGTACCGTCCCAAAGAATATTTCTTCAGAAGCAAATAAGTCGAAGTTTAATGGGACCATCAAATTCGCTTCATTTTCTTCAAGAAGTTATTACTGTCTTCAAAACTTAGCAGAAAAATACTTACCAGGTCCACCCCCTTGATTAACAGGCCCACCTGGACCGCCCTGCTGAAAGGGTGGTCCCCTTCCTGGGTTATCCATCTGTGGTGGTCCACTGCGCTGCATGTCAGGTGGCCCTCGACCCATCATTTCTTGTCCTCTTGGCCCTTCAGGTCCACCTTGCCCACCCGAATTAAACGGTCCTCCTAAACAAAACTGAACTAAGTCTCAATGCAAAATATTCTTCGCCAAACACAGTCTTCCACAATGGAGCATTCACAAAAAGGAAGATTTTGATAAAAGAATGCAAAATAAGACGTGGCATGCCAGTTCTTATTTTGACAGAACGACCTGAAAAGATTTATATAGAGATGAAACACCATGAGCTTCACTTAAAAATTACAGAAAATCTAAATGAATGACAGAAATACAGTTACTGTGTTGTTGATGCGAACCTCCGCCGCCAGAACCAGTAACGAAAAATTCACGTGGTGGTGGACCACCAGACATTCCACCCGGACCATTTGCCATACCTTGTGGGCCAGATGGCCCACCGGTTAAATTACCCAGTAAGGTGGGCATCTCACCACGACGCGCTGCAACTTGAGCCATACGTTCACGTTTCGCAGCTTCCAATCGTTCAAGCTCTTGTTGACGACGTGCGAGATCTAGAAGAAATTGGTGTATTGAAATGAAAATTCGGGTCAGTATGGCGCCCAATAATTTTTATTTCTGAAACATAATACATTATATGCTACATGAAGGTGGGTTGTACAACTAAAAGCTAAATTCATTCTAGCTCACTCAGAAGTTATTTCATTTCGGCAATATTTTAGTTAGGAAACAATTACAGTTATAAAAATAACCATTTCATAGATGAAGCACAACGACACTAAGTTAAATGCAACGGTCAAAGTATGCTGTAGTGGAACACTCTAGTAACAGTTTATATATAAGTACCCACATCCATAAACATAGTACACTGTAATGCTCGTTCCTCAGAATAAAAATTTTGAATCAATGAAAAAATGACAGCATTGTGCAGAAACTATCACCAAGGTAATCAATAAGATGCTTATAGGTGGTGGTACACGAAACTAACACAATTTTGAAATCATAGCCATGACCGCATAATGAATATCTATAAGGTTGATCAGTAAAAAAGAAGAGAAATAATCGGGATGCGATATGACACACAGGTCAATTAAAATTGAACTTAAAGTAAATAACTGCTAAGGAGACAAAATATATTCAATATTTGTAAACTGATTTAAGGTAGTCACAATTTTTCTCCGTTTATTCACAGATTTAACCACAGATGCATGACATCTGTACATTCAACGTGGCCAAATCACGTCAGTGTTTGAATATTTTCTTAAAGATTCACCGCATAAACAATCCAAACACGGCAATTTTTCCAATATTTGCAAGGAAGGAAATCTTTGGAACAAAACCACTTCGTGAAAATAAAAAATTATTTCTTTGAGCATGTGGAAGGGTAATGAAACTATAAGAAGTAGCGAGTACCACAAGTGTAGCATGTGCTTTAATAAAGAATTGTGAGACAATGTTACAGTTATATTAACTTCACTTTCAACAACCCCTATGAAAATGGCTAAGGAGAAAAAAGAAAGGAATATTACGGCGCTTCCTCTTCAGTTGTGTGTTTACTGTTTTAGAGTCGAAAGAAATTTACTTGCGCCCATACATTAAATATTCCAGACAATAAAAAGACTCTATTGATCAAATGCTCAGCAGTATAAAATCATGTCGGCATAACCAAAACTCAATATTTTCTCCTCCAGATTTAGTTCTTGATAATAACGAATATTTTGGTATTGAAAAAAAAAAAGGAAGTGCTGCCCAGAATTCAAATCACGTCATTTTCTTCGAATTGCTTTTAAAGACATTAAAAGACCTTATCCAAACAATCCAAAAAAAGGAGGAAAATTGAACTAAAGACAAAAATTTGGTAAAAAAAATAACTTGAAAGACGTTCCGAACTAAAGCAGCATTCTTCCACATAGATGCACAAAGGATACAACGCTGTAAAGAGAGTACTTTACAGTGAGAGCGAAAAGTGAAAGAGTTAAAAACCTTGCCTTCACGGAGCAACTGAGTTTGATAATCCTGGTAAGCGAGATCCATATCAGCTTCCAAGCGTCTACGAGCTTCCTTGAGCTCTTCTTCCAATTGAGCTCTACGCTGTCTTTCCACCTCATATAGCTCCTTCCATTTTAACCCGAATACGTATTCGAAGCTGTTTGCCGGTGGAAATCGCGGGCCCACTTCTCGTTCCCTACATAGTAACACTTGCGCTACACATATTCACTTTTCGCAACATTTGCATTACTCAATACGCACCATCACTCACTGCCAGATATTACTATTCTAGCAAAGTAATTATGTCCAGTTTAAGCCAATAAACAACGATCACAATGATCGCCGTATGGCATTTTCTTGATAGGACTTGAATTATATCCTGTACTAGGCTTTTATACCATATTTGTAATCATTTTGTGCAACATCAACATTGCTGTTTATTAGAAGGTATCAGATGACAGTCAAAATTTTCAAAATTTGCACGTGGTCTTAAGGCTTTGGACAACGTAATTCATGGTATTTAAGGTATTTATCTATCCTGCTTCTAAATGCAATAAACATGGCTGCGCTATAACTCCTTTCGAAAATATTCAGTTGCATTTAATCATCACCCGTTGGGTACAACTATGCAAACAGTAAACCTCACAAAATACTTAAGTCATAATGTGGGATTTCAAATACTTTGAAATTTAAACCATTTTGAGCATAACCATTTGTCATAGATGCATTCCACTCTCCTCCCACCACCCTTCCAATTAGTGATGACATTTTATCCTTCCCCTACACTGCACGCATCTGACACAACCAAACCGCACTCTTTTGCCCCGTCTCAAAGTGTGGAAACAATTTTGATAAATCGCTAATAACTTGAAATTAAGGGAATCAAACATCACTGTGGAGCCTGAAATAACCATATTAAAACAATGACAAAATTTCCCACACCACTGCATTGTATAAATGTAAAATCAAACTTTGCAAACATTTCTCCAGAATAACTGTAACTGGGAGAATAGTTATAAAAAGAAAAAAAAGAAAAAGAAAAACAGTTAGGTCAACCAACCCAATCACCACCTAATATTGCGTAAAATGATACTTTGATTTATTTCATTTCGTTTTCAAGTTTGAAAATATGTGCTGCCAAATAATCCTGGTGAGTGAAGCACTTCTACAACTATTTTCAGTGCTATCACTTCATATGCTTTGCAACAAAATGCAAAAAGCCGACGCAAAAAACCCAAGCATACCTAGTAAAAATCCGAAAATTGTCATCTAATGGAAGCTTAGATATTTCAAGACGCCACTTAAAAATCAAATGACTTTCCATCACCTTTTCTAAATGATAAGTAATGAAGGCCACTTGCTATCATCCCTGCTTCACGCTCAAATAATCGTGATATATTGAATATGCAAAAAGAACCGCTCGTGACAGAATACTAGTGCGAATCAAAGCCTTTCAGTTTTGAAGAAATTTCTAAACTGCCGTTTGTTCCATAAAACACAAAATTACAATCTTTCATAAACTATTGGAAGAGACTAAAGCTACCGAGGAATGATTCAGTGTCAAAATCTTCATCTGCAATTTGTAACTTGATTTATGAGTCGAAACAAACACATTTTGAAGACGATTCAAGAAATGGGTAATGAACTACTACTAATTTTCCGAATGTCCACAGCATGCTGTTATCCTAATCGTTATTGCATGCTGAAAACGACTGGATCAGATTCTCGAAAGAGATTCACGATACCAGTCGTTCACTTATTTTTTTAATCCACTCACTGGTTAAGCTACCAGCGGGAAGAAAATTCCGCTCCAAGTAAAAAACATTTGACGATAAATTCAATGTTTCTGAGAATCCCTCGGAAAAAGCACAACCAAACTACCAACAAGATAATTATATAATAATAAAAAATGAACAGATTTTCCCAAGTGCACAACTTTTCTAAAAAAAAATCTATACAATCTTCTATAAATAGATGAAAAAAAAAAAAAAAAGATTCCCTCCCATTCACAACTTTTCAATATATTAAAACCAATAAATTTGAGGGCTCTAAACATGTCAATTGGAGTTTTTTTTTCTTTTTTTCTAAACTGATTTTATTTCATGGCAAAGTCATCTACTAATCTGATTTCATCTCTTCTAATTCCTTTAATTCATGGATAACCTTTCCTGTTTACTTAAAAATACTGAGATGAATGGGATCGAATGGTACCGTATAAACCCCACTGTCCATATTCTTTTACTCAATTCAAATAGGTTGCTCCAGAATGAAGATTATGCATAAATATGGCTTATTTACTGATCAATCCTTCTCTTGAAAAGAAACAAACGCACAATCAAAATATTTCAACTCAAAACACGATACACAATTTCCATTAAATAAACAGATGTCCAATCCAATGTAGACCAATCGCTTAAAAAAAAAAATGCATCGAGGATACTTGCTTAAATATATATAAAAAATATCAGTCCTATGTGACTTTCAAGTCCATTTTCACATCAATTTCTCTTTTAATGCAGAGCACACAGAGAGAGTCCAACTTCACCACTAACAAACAATACAACGTCCAAAAGTCCAATTATCACCTCACAACTGATGGCACAGAAAAATTAGACTCACAAGCCGACTTGTTAGAATGCAAGATCTTCAACTCCCAAAATCAGAGCATAAACGACATGAAGGAATTCAGTAAGGAAGCCATATATATGCATATCTTCATGACTCAGAGCAGCATCATTCCTATGAAAAGTCAAAATGACCCAGCAACTTGCTTATTTATAAGAATTAGTCACTTTTCAAAATTAAAAACTAAAAAGTGAGAAAGAGTACTTTTGAAGCATCGCACTGCGCTGTATCATACGTTCAGCAAGACCATCATCTTCATCACGTGGTTCCAACATCTCCACAACTAACGGTTTAGGACTTCTGCAACATGCTTTGAAAGATTTTCCAAAACTACAGCTATTGAAAAAAAAAAAACGGAAACAAATTTAAATTTGAAACAGTAAACTAGTGGTCCGCGAATATTTCCTTTAAGTTTGAAAGTTCGAAAACTGCTGTAAACATATTGCAACAGGGGAGTTTTTTTCTGAGATATTAATATACCAATGCGGAAAACTTACGCTGTTAATAAAAATACTTTTTCTCGTATCTGATGAAGTGCTTCATTAGCTGATGGTTTACGCTCGAATTCCACAATTCCTTCTCCGGTTGGCTTACCCTTCTCATCAACAATATGAACCGCCCGTTCCACTTCACCAAATGCCGAAAAAGCATGGTAAAGCATTTCATTAGACACAGTCGGTGAAAGCTCTTTTACTCTTAGCGCTGCACCATGGACCGCAAATCTTACACGCACTGGACGACCATGTATTATCTTACCATCAATAGCTTCTTTGGCACTTTCCGCATGAGCACGAGTATCCTGGAATTAAGTATGGAAGAAGTACTTTACAAAATAGAAGAAACTAACAAATAAAATCAAAATCGATGATATGGAATAAGGGACTAACCAATCGCAAGAAAGCAAATCCCTTCCCACTTAAATAGCATTCCGCAATGTCACCATGAGGTGCGAAAAGTTCTTTAAGTTCCTGTTCCTTCAAATCATTCGGTAAATTGCCAACAAATAAACGGCATCGACCAGTAAACTTCTTCTTCGGCAAATCGCTCATCAGATCAGTTTCGCTGAAAGCTTGCCCCGAAAGGACATTCATCGAAGACATCATATTCATTGGTCCTCGACCACCACCACCTCCACCACCGGGTCCCATTCCCATTCCACGCGTCCCCTGTCCACCAGATGGCCCTCCCATATTACTTGATGAATTGTTGTACTGGTAATCATTTGATCGATGATGATGCCTTAATGGTGTTGGTTAAAGAGATGTCGTTTCCAAGATCTATCTTATGCAATTTCAAAACGTTCAGCCCAGAATCTGTGGCAAGCAACAAAGTTTTACGTAAAAAGAATAGACAGCAAAGCACGATGAGATAAAAAGAAATTTTGGTAAAAGGAACAGTCAGTCTAATTGGATGCGCTGTTTTTATAATTCACTAAGAGTTCTAAGCCGGACTTCCGGAATCATTCCTTGGATAACAGCCGATCCAAGATGACTGTATCGGTAGCCCTGTTCTGTATAAAGAAATGAAAAAGTAATCGTTTCAATAGAGACATAAATAGCAGTTTCGACCTCTCGACCCATTCCTATATGTTCTACATTCGACCTGTATAATGCTTCTAGCAGAATAGAATTTGAAAGTGTCAAGTAAGTGCTTACGAAGACTTCAACCCATCCAAATTTTTTTCAACGCTTCAGAAGAAAAGGAAAATACCTTTCGTTGGACGATGTCCGTCCGGTACGATCACGTTCGTTCCTTTCTGCACGTTCCTCTTTTATAGCATTACGCGGACTTGCATTACTACCACTAGCTGGCCTTCCGCTACTTGCGCTATTCCGCTTGTCTCCATCGTTGCGACCTCGGTCACTCATTTTTTCTGTAAACACCACCTCTTACCTCCCCATTCTACACGTCATTCACGTACTCACGTAACTCCTCACACCAACCACAAATCCCACCACCCACACCCTACCTGCCGAATTAGACCACAGCGAACTGCGTCCCTACAGGTCCACAATAATCGGATGACCAATCAATAAGGCAGGGAATCGTTTCAAAACTCAGACATTGTTAAACACTGTCTTCCTATAATAGCTCCAAATCTGAGCGAAGTGTAAATAGACTGAGGGGATGTACTGAATGAGGAGGAGGTGCTGATGGATTAATGCGAACCACCGGTGTTACCTTAAAACGGCAGGGATTGTTGATTCTCTATCAACATCTATTTCAGTTAAGCATAGTAGTTTTATAATTCCAGTTCGTCCTCTGTTACGTGATGAAAGTTTCAGGTCGGCGTTGCATGACCGATCGGCTCATTGACGAAATATCAGCAGAAATATTTAGCAGTGACGCATCGTATTATTTTCTGCTTCTTCCAAGCTTAATTCCAGGTTCCTTTCACGCAATCTTTATGTACATATATGTGTATCGTGAGTAGTTTTACACAATTTCTTATTTGAATTTTTGAGGAAAGAACTCATCTTAACATTTTTTATTTTTTGAACAGGAATTTATTTAAGAAGAGAAATTTGTATTTACACTCTTTGTTTTGGAAGATATTGTTGCTTCCCCTTCATTCAGAAATTAAATAACAGCAGCTGAAAAATGGAGATTTCAGCTGTTCTGATTTTCAATTTTTTTATTTGGTTTGGGTTCGAGTTTTTTATCAATAATTAGTAAATTCTAAATGACGATATCAACATATCTTGCATCGACTTTTCCTGATCTTCCTGTTGAAGTCAAAGATTACGTTGAAGGTATCATTTACTATCACAATCTCAATCTTCGAGTTTAAAATCTCTTTATATGTTTCAAATCTTAAGTATATAACTCATATATATATATGTATATACCTTATTTGTCAATTAAATATATATATGATATGCTTCTCATTAAGTACAGTATGATATGCTTTTCAAAGTTGAGAAAAAATTTTCTGTTACTGACCATTTCAAAAAAAACAAATATTTAATTGACAATATCTTTACAGCAGTTTTAAGAGAAAACGCTGATGATTTATTTTCAAAAGAAGATGTTGTCGAAGCTGTTGGTGTACATATACAAAGTTCTGTGGAAGGGCTTAGCGATGAAGCTGTTGAGCTTGTATGCGAGAAACTGGCTTTATTGCTTCATGATGGGTAGGTTTTTTTTGTAGTAGTTATTTTCAGCATTTTATGCATGTCTTTATTCCTCACATTTTGTGCAGTATAGGAATTTTTTGAAATGAAATTCAGAAACAATGTTGCTGAGCGAGCAAATGAAATTGGTCAGCGACGCCTTGAACAGACTGTTGATATAAGTGCCCAACATTTCGATTCGGAGGACGTTACGAGTATATGGAAAGTTAGCACGCGAGACACTCCTTCGGTAGGCTCCGTTACCTATAGCTTAATATTAGTGAAAACTCATAATTATGAATTATATTGCAGCAAGTGGATAGGAAGAAACTTGAAAAAGCTGAAACACGTGCTTTAGAAAAGGCCACTAAGCGTGAAATTGGTGATGGTTCAAAAACACAGAAAAAGAGGCCAACTGATCTTGTAGCTACAGCTTCACAATCTACAAGCCGTCGTGATGGAAAGTCCGATAGCACTGGTGGTGGAAACACTATGGATATTCACCTATGTAGCGTTGATATATCAATAGGACCCAAGTAAGTGGCAACTTTTGATGTAGAACTTTAAGTAATTTCACTTTTGTAACTTTTAGCAATTTACTTTTTATATATTTGTTTCTAAATCGAAGAAGTGCACACAATTCGTCCTCAGATCTGCAGAGATTCGTTTATTGTCTTAACTTTGCAGGCAGTTATTGTGCGCTGCTGATGTTACTTTAGCTTATGGTCGTCGTTATGGTTTAGTTGGTCGAAATGGAGCTGGGAAGTCCACTTTTCTGCGAATGGTTTCTTCGTAAGATTTGAATCATCTTTAAATTACCTACAGTAAAGTATTTAAATGCAATTGATAATCTAACCAACAAGGAATTGACTCATTTTTTGGATCTGCACTTTAGTTAACTCGTATTTTATTGCAAACACAGTGTATTGCTTGTTTTTTCAGGAAACAGATAAGGATTCCTTCCAATATTAGCATGTTAAGTGTTGAACAGGAGGTAGAAGGCGATGATACAGAAGTAAGGCAAGCCGTGTTGGAAAGCGATACTCGAAGGATGGAATTATTACATCAGGAAGAAAAATTACAGACACTCCTCAAAGAGCAAGTTTCGCTGTAGCTTTGTCAACCTCATTATATAGCAAGAAATGATCAGGAATAAGGCAGCTGTATTGTATTTGATTTGAACTGTTTCCCATTTCTATTCACTATTGTTTGGAATCAGTTCGGGAAATCGTCAAATATTTCTGAAAAAAAAAGTTCGTTGCTACATGAATTAGAGCCAATATATTATTTTGGGATGTTTAAAAAATGGATTTTTGTTTCAGATGTACTACTGATGAGGACAAAGAGAAGTACAGCGCTGAACTAGGGAAAATTTATACAGAGATGGAAACAGCTCAAATGGACAGAGCACCTGCACGTGCTGCTTCGATTCTTTTTGGGCTTGGTTTTACACCGGAAGAGCAAAAACAACCTACAAAGTGTTTATTTTTCATACTTATTTCCTAAATTATTTTTTAAGTTTCTTGCTTGAATAACTTTCTTAGTAAATTTCATTTACTTGTCTTATTGTATTTATGAATTTAAACATTACCTTCTTCATTCCAATTAGATCACATCGAAAGAAATGTTGCACTACTTTTTTTCTCCTTTTTTTTTTCATGCAAATGATAATTTTTAGAGAATTTTCTGGTGGTTGGCGGATGAGGCTAGCGTTGGCTAAAGCATTGTTTGTGAGGTATGTATACAATTACTTCTGATTCAAATTTTTGTTTTCCTAAGAAAGACTAGTTATTATGCAGTTCTTCTTCACAGGCCTGACTTGCTTTTGTTGGATGAACCAACAAATATGTTGGATATGAGAGCAATTATTTGGCTAGAGAATCATCTTCAGGTATTTTCCAGATTCTGACTTAAATGATTTTTCTCCCGTTTTTGATTTTCTTCTTGTTTCACATGAAATTTGATTCTGATATCCAATCCTGGTGCAGTCATTGCAAAATGTTTGATTAGCTGTTAGTGAAGTGGTTTAGACAAAAGATAGCTGTTCGATAAATAGGATTAAAACGATATGCTTTATTTATTTACTGTTAGATGCAAACTTTTCCATGTTTATACCATTATTTGATACATTACTTACTAGGAATGGACTTCTACAATTGTAATAGTTTCTCATGATCGCAGTTTTTTGAATAGTGTTTGCACGGATATTATACATTTGCATTCAAAGAGGCTAGATCAGTACAAAGGTAATTACGCCGTTTTCGAGAAAACGATGAAGGAGAAACTAATGCAGCAAGAAAGGTTTTTATTTCCTATAATTCATAAATGTAAGCATTTATAACTCTCCCTTCAGAATCTAAGTAGGTAGTCGTTTCTGTCAGTTTTTTTTTTTTCGAAATTATTCATTTTCGGTAATGATTCACGCATTTCAGCGAATCTTTTCAGGGAATATGAGGCGCAGCAACAATTCCGTCAACACGCGCAAGAATTTATTGATAAATTTCGATACAATGCTAAACGAGCATCAATGGTACAGAGTCGTATTAAAATGCTTGAAAAACTGTGAGCTTTGTTTTTCAGTGTCACTGCAATAAAATCTAATAATTAATGAAGAAAGCACTGGACTATTAACGCATGTGTGAAAGAAAAATTCATCTCTGATACAGTTTAATGGTTAGCTAGCTACACGTTCCAACAAATAGCTGGGCACTCTTACTGTTAAAATAGAATTGATGTGCATCTTTATATATAAAAACAGTGTTTTATAGTTTATTCCTATTTCTTTTCAGACCAGTACTTAAACCTGTTGTCCTGGAAGGTGAAGTGAAACTGAGTTTTCCCGACTGCGAAATACTGAATAATTTGGTGCTGCAGTTAGATGATGTATCTTTTAGGTAATTCGTCCTATATTCAGTCAACACCATTCCAAAATTATGTATTAAAAGTGTCGGTTGCCTAAAATATATTCAAAATGTTTTCAAGACTACGAGATCAGTTATTTGTAGAATTTTTCTTGGACCTTTTTTTATTTTTTTCTGCACTTTTAAATTAATTTATTTTTGTTTTCATCAAGTTCGCTATATTTTTCACCGCAAATAGATTGGAAAAATGTTGGTTCTTAAACTTCTTGCACTGTATTATAGATACACATCAGTTTCACCGTTCATATTTACTAAGCTACAAATTGGATCACATGCGGATTCACGCACTTGCATTGTATGTTTGTTACTTAAAGGAAAGTGTCCTAATCTTTTATAAAACAATAAAAATTCACACCAAACTGATTGATTACTCATATGGATGAGAGACGAATTCTGATTTAGACTTATTATTAAATTGATGAGAAGTTCCAGACTGTAATTTTAGGTTGGAGAAAATGGAGCTGGTAAGACAACATTATTAAAATTACTTCTTGGTGAATTGTCACCAACGAGTGGCTTCCGTAATGCTAATCGCCACCTGAAAATAGGGTATTTTTCGCAACATCATGTTGACCAGCTTGACATGGATATATCCGGTATGGAAGTGTTAGAAAGAAGATTTCCCGGTATTTTATTCTCCCCTCATGCTTCATTAAAATTTTTTTAAGGCTTCTCCTCTTTCTGTTCACTTCAGTTAATTGAAATTACCCTTTCTGCTTTTAGGTAGCACTTTCGATATTCTTTTACAGGTAAAACTCAGGAAGAATACAGAGCAGTTCTTGGCAGATTCGGACTTTCTGGTGATTTAGCACTGCAGTCCGTCGTAACTCTTTCTGGTGGACAGAAATCTCGTCTGGCTTTTGCAAGTATTGCTATGTCAAAGTATACTTTGTTCATCTTTTAGTTCTGCAGATCGCTTCCCAAGAGTTTGAGTTTCATCTCCGATACCAAAGCATTTCAAATTCCTGTTTTTTTTTTTTTTTTCTTGAGTAATAAGGAAGTTTTGTTTTCTCCATTACTATCAACTGATTTTCCTTTTATAGTCCCAACTACTTGATCATGGATGAACCTACGAATCATTTGGATGTGGAAACAGTAGAAGCATTGGGTAAAGCGATTAATTCCTTTAAGGTATTGCTCGTGACATAATGCTTTTTCTTCCCTTAGAGAGTTATCAGTTGACTCCATCATTTTGGGCACATTCGCCTTAATTCTCAAAGTGAAGCAATTTTAAGTTAGTGGTTTTTTGTTCGTATTGAGACTTTCACAAGTTTGTTGTTTCTTCTGTTTCCTTATATTTTTGCTCTTGTGCTTTGAAATTCCAGGGTGGAGTGTTGATCGTTTCTCATGACGAAAAACTCATCGATATGGTTTGTAAGGAATTGTGGGTTGTTAAAGATCGTTCTGTGATGGCACTGGAAGGAGGTTTAGAAGAATATAAGAGGCATGTCATGACACAGCTCGCTCTCTGATGAATTTTTCCTGCTTCAATATGAAATTGTTGAATTTCCAAAATATGTCACAAGATCTTACTTGGGTTGACTTTGTAATAACGATGTCTTTTCATAAAAATATTTCGTAATTCCTTAGTACATGTGACTAATACTCTTGTCATCTGATTTCGAGGTAATACGTAGCACTTGTTTTCTAGCATTTAATAAATATCTTCATTCAATTATGCTGTCCAAAAAAATAAACATAGTGCTTTTAAATATTATTTATGGCAATCTCCATTCCAGATGGTTTTCTAGTTATACGGATACGACCATTTCCTGATCTTTTAATCAGAATCATTTCTTGCACTTTTTTTAGTCTATTCTTAGACTTCGATATTAGGAAGAGCTATTTAAGTTCCGTATTTGCCGAAATTATTCTTTAGTTTAGTCGCAAATGATGTTGCTCATGTTTTCAAGAAGCAAGAGTTTGGCAAAAACGATAAAAGAAAGTAACATAATACAGTAATCGCAGATTATTTTGACTGTAGTTTTGCTAGGAAATCGAAGAAAAAAATAGTGATAGAACCGAGGTAAATTACAATAAGCAGCACCACTTCTTCCGTTTCATCTCACTTCGTTTCATTTTTGCTGCGAAAACATCGGCTACAACATCACCCGGCACCTGACAATAGAAAAAACAGACGTTTGCTCCAAAATCATCTTGCATTGCACTTTTTTCATGCAAGTACTCTCAGTGAAAGGATCCGTTTCAAAATATAGGGCATTCAAGCCCCCAGGTATTTAAAACTGTAAAGGCTGACACCAACTTTCGTATTAGGGTAAGATGCTCAGGCCGCCTCTAATTTCACATTTTGTACTACTTTACAGTGATGTAGGAATACCGAGTTAAGAACAACAATCATTTTTGGTACGCTACCTACCTGCGAAAAGTGCAATTTTGATAGCTCTTCTCGTTTCATTGTTGAAAGTTTATCAATAAGTAATGTCATGGTAGGAGAATACCGATCATGCTCAGCAACGGCACAAGCAATTTGGAATAATTTGACTCTATCCAGTGTGCTTGCCTGCAGTGATGATGCAAGCATTATTTTCACGACTGAAAAGTTCCGCTCTCGATGGAGAAATAAATGTCAAACCGAAGTAGCCAAAGGTTTCTAAAAGAAGCTATAATGAAAACGGCTTTCATTTGCAAAGTGAAAATATAAAATTTTCCCGGTTCAGTTCTCTATACGTATTTATGCATTATCTGTTTTCCCAAACTGATTTATTCACTTGCAGTGATTTCGTTAAGTATTAGACTTCTCACTGATTACTCTACCTGATGAAACATTGCCGTAAAATAAGGTATGAAATCAAATTTAAAGCATCTTAAACTGTGACACTGCTAACCGAACCCCAGTCGAAATGCTGAAAGCAAAATTTGGGTAATCACGACGTCAACATGCACAACGTTTTCGAGTCATACCACCAATTTACCTTTCTAGTGATGACGTCTTCACACTTCTCGATCAATGGTTTCATTCCAAAATAACAGGCCATTTTCAAAACGATGGCGACATTGGTAACTGCAACTCAAAATGCTTTAAAAAAAAAAAAAAAAAAACTTGCTATAAGAACTATACTACGATGTTCACTCACCTTAAGCGTACTCCGTTGTCTACCACATTGTGCAGCAACATCTATTTTCTTCTATCCCAGAGAGAAAAGGATGCGATTTCAAGGTCATATACATTTAATTAACACACTATTATGACTAGCGATCCTCCTTACTTGGCAAAATTTCTTTAAAAGAAATATCTGTATAATCTCTTACATAGTCTACAAAGCACATCTACTTTGTAACTTGTTTCGACACAGCTCCCGTTCAAGTAATCACAATGATACTTTTATCTTTATTTCCTTCACTAAAATAGTTGACGCCTGAGATGCCATGGAATAAAGAACTTTAGTCGTTCTACCTTTCATCCCAACGTGTTGAGAAAAGATTCAATTCATAGAAAAGACTGAACGTTAATAAGCTATACTATTAGTTACTGATATATTGAAGATGTCATACTTTATACAGAAGGATGAAGTGCACTACTACTATTACTGTACTCTCAAATATTCAAATATTGATATCTTCTTTTGCCCTTTCTTCCAACCATTCATTAATTTGTCACGAAAATGTATTCTACAAATCGTCTACTGACGAGTCTGCACTTGACTTACATCGTTTATTAAAATTTAGACATCCTGTCTTAATCTATCTCTCATTGTTAAAAAGGACCGACATAAAAATTACTAAGTTACCGTGTTATCTCTTTGCTTTGTCGTACTGGAATTTAGAGAGAAGACAAAAAATAACTTGTTATAGGTTTGCGAGTAGGACAGTAACATGCAACTCTCAGCAACTCGATGAAATGTTCATAACTGACATCATCGCCGAGAGTTAACTCTTCACCCACACCTTTACCAAAGAACATGGTAGCGAAAAAATTTGAAAATTCGGCAAGCCAACCGGGATTAACATAAACTGATCGACCTAAAAACTACAACTTTGAATGTCTTCGTTTCTTATTATAAAATATTAAGTCTGCTCAATAATTTATATTTTCTTTTTTTCATGCATTATAAAAATGCAGTTGAAGGTTTTCACACAAAGAAAGGAAAATCAAACGTACCAGCATTAGCTTAAAAAATTGTGATAATTGAGGACAGCACATGGAAATCTCAAAGTTAAGGATGAACATGTATGTCCTTATAATGTGAATAATATACAGCAAAAGGATTAGCTTTGTCACCTTCAACAATCACTCGAGCTGATCGAAGTGATGTTGGGGCTGAGAAATCGTCATAGGCAAACTTAGCCACTGTTGTTGTCATCGTTGAATGAGTTGAATCCGTTATTGAATACATCAGTGCTTGCACAATTCGATAACGCTTCTTCAACATTAATTATTAGTTTCTTTTAATCTTCACGAAAGTTTTGTACAACAGAGGCGAATTCCCGTCATTTTCTACACGTTAGACATATTTTGTCAAAAAATCATTCCGAAATTTTCCCGCGCGTCTCGATTCTATCAGTACAAGATCCATCAGTGATTGTACTAGCGAATGCTTATCTCAGGAAGAGTGATGCCTCAGGAAGAGGATATAATATCCAGAAGGGTACTACCGATAACTGCTTTCGAAATATCAGTATGACTCTAACCCCAATAAATCGATTGATGAGGATGGGTCCCTAAATTATAAGAATGTTGTCAAGGGACCATTTTACATATAAAATAGTTTATCGATCGAAGACAGTACCCGGCTCAATAGATGAAAGCTCATACTTTGAGGTTATTCATAATCAAAAACTCATATCGAGCCCATCCACTGTCACACCGATCAAAGCAGCATACCTGACCTAATTATTACCTAAGAACACATCCATCCAAGTTATCCTGCCTTTATTTCATCGTTTCTGTCTTTAGCACCTGTCCTCAGTGTACGTCTGCCTGTCTGTGTGGGCGTACCAGTCCAGTTTAGATGCAGACACATTCTCTGTTAATATTGCGTAACAGTCGCTCTGTTGGAAGAGTGTCTCTGTGCAGGTACGGTATTGTCTGTATGTCCGTGCTGTGCGGTCTCTGCATTGGTCGCTGAACAGGGTCATTCGTAACTTTGCTGTGAACTCAGTTGCCGCTCTTTTCCCCTGAGGTCATAGGTCATGAGAAGACTAAGTGTTCCTTCAACTGTTGCATATTCCAAACTTCCCATCACTTCCTGTCTTGTCCATTTCGGTTCATTGTCTCTACGCATCTGTACTTCCAGGCTCCTTCGAACTTCGCTGCAACACCTCGAGTGACGTCATGCGTGTCTCCTTGTTCCAATGATGACTTCCTGCACGTGTGTTTTTGTTCATGGATGAATGATCTCCGTCTCATCCACGCATCCCACTTAGACACTTTCCTCATTTAATTTGCATATTGCATTACCATTGTTGAGATCAGTTTCCTTCTTTACGCAAAGTGAAGCGTTAGCAAAATTTGGATGTTTCTTAGCAGAGTTCAGGCTTAGAGCACTTTGCGTTCCCGTTACGTGTCAGTGAATGGTCGACTAAACATTCTGTAACACGTTTCGCACAATTTCAAATTTGGCCCTTCCCGGGATTTCGCGACTGAAGTGTTCTGTTGCGGCACAAGAAGCGATGGTGGCAGTACACATGGGTGAGGGGAGCAGAGCAGGCGAATGGTTACGGTGACGTGCAAATCTCACTGTCATCATCTCTTCTGATCTACCCTTTCCTCCCTTGATCTGTTGGTCAATTTCACCCATCTGTCTGTTCTGCTCTTTCCTTGTTACTGTTATATGCATCTCCTCGAAGGTCGTTAAATGAATTGACGTTATCAATTAGTTAAAAAGTGATTGGGGACGTGACTTTAACGTGGTCGGAGAGGTGATCTAGTATCTTTCGATAACAGTGATATGACGTGAGTCCACTCTCCCTATATTCAGGATGAGTGAAGGCGGGAAGGAGATGTGTTGAGTGATGAATATGCAAATTTGTACTAGTAATTCAACGACAAATTTGTCAAGTGTCTACTTTACTGTCTTAAGTACCAATTTTGTTTATCATATCCCCTTATCACTTTCTTTCAAATATCATTCTGACATACTGTGTTAAAAGTCGTGAAACATGGATAGCGTTGATCTAGCGAGTTATGCTCATGTTGACAGCACCAGTTCTTGTGGTTTAGCATTCTTTAGGATGATGATGAGCCCAGCTTTCGCAACGACTTTGGCATATGATCCTACTGGCAATCCATACCAGATGGCGTATCCGGCTGGTGCAGCAATTTATCCGGCAGCAACGGCACCTTTTTCGGTTCCTGCTGCAGCTGATCCGCGTACCTTCGAAATGATACCACATCGGATTTTTGTTGGCGGGTTCCCAGCCACTGTAAGTTTTGTGGGGTTTTGGCTTTTATTTTTTTTCCAGTTTGTTCCTCCATTTGCCGCACACTTCTTCCTGCTACTCATGCCGTAAAGGGTTGATTGATAGTTGTAAGTCTTTTAATTTTTCGTTTAGCCATTCACATGAAAATTAATTTTCTTTATTTTTGCTGCAGTTCAGCCATTTGCAGACCACGGAACTTGATTTACGTTTATTCTTTGAAAAATTTGGTCATGTTCGTGAAGCAAAAGTAATTCGTAGCAGTGAGGGGACATCCAAAGGATATGGTTTTATAACGTTTGATACAGAAGATGAAGCAAAAACTGTTATGCAGATTAGCGCGGTAAGATGTAATGATATAAATCCTGCAAATATCACACGAACAGTAATTTTTAAAATAAGCTGGAGAATTCTAAAGCAGTTATACATTTACTATTAACATTTGGTAGAATCAGGAAGCGGAAAAGCTCGAATTCAAGGGACGACGACTGAATCTTGGACCGGCTATTCGCCGTATGATTCATGCCCCGCGTTTTACACCAGGTTATTTTATTTACATCCATTGTTTATAGCTAACCGAGAAAATGATAAAATTTGGAAACAAAGTTCTGAATAAAGTTGGCAAGGGGATGTGTGAAAGAAATTGTGAGATAGAATTGAGAAATGTGAAGATCACTTAAGTTATGATTTGAGGGAATATCTATTCTGTATGTTCTTACTATCTGTAGCCTGGGAAACAATAATGAAATTTGAAATATTGTTAGCCGTCATTTCAAAATTTCATAACCACAGTGTTATATATTATATAATATATTGGGAGCATCGGATTGGTTTTTTTTTTTTTTTTTTTTTAATATCTGGAAGCGGTGGAATATCTACCAACAGAATCAAAAGGAAAGAGAATGTTAAACTGGTAGTTAATCTTACATTCTCCTTTATCCTACAGAGTATGCCATCGCAACACCAACAGGACAATTACTTACAACATCGGCATTCGGAGGGGTTACCTATGCATTTCCCCATTCACCACTTGTCGTAATGCCTCCACCAAATCAAGTGCAGCCATTTGTCCTCTCGCCAGTTTCTACAGTTGCACCAGCACAATATACACTTTCGAATACTGTAAGTTTGTTTCTGTTTCCTTGATGATAAGACAAAGGTATAGGGTTTCCACACTTTAAATGACAGTATCATTAGAAGGGAAACTATATTTTAAAAGATAAATGAAAATATTTTTGTAGGATGCGGGGAATAACAGAGCGCAGCAAGTTGTTGCAAATAATGGCACAACACCGGTGATGCTTGTTCCAAATGCTGGTAATACGATAACTCCTCATGATTCACCGCGTACGAACGGTATGGGAGGGCAACCGCAAGCAGTTAATGGTTCAGTGCATATTTCTGCTGCTGCTGGACAACCACAGCAACAGCAACAGGCATATGTGAGCATGCAACAAGTTGCGCAAGTAACCACTCAACCGCTTACACCAGTCAGTATTATTTGCAAATGTTGTTAAGACAAAACTGGCTACACCTTGTTTCAGTTAAACGTTTGGTATTTCAGATGACACCATCCATTGCTACGCAGCGTACAGCAGTTTTTCCATCCGGAGCTACTTATTTTGCACCAACTGCACCACCTAATGATATGACTCATTACTCGCAAATGACTGCGCCAACATATTTCTTTGCTCCAAATGGATATCAAACTGTTTGTAGTTTTGTTTCATTTTTCATCCTTCTCTCCCTCCTTTCAAGAATTTCCATATTACTCGTTGACTACTAACATCTAAATGTATCAAATGCTTTAGAAAATAACAGAAAATATTTATAAAGATGAAAGGAAATACTACACTTGTCTCACTTAAATCCAATCTTAAGGCAATAACAGTAATATCATTTTGCAAAACAGCACGTGTTTATTAGATATCCTTTTATAAATCCAAGAAATAAATAGATCGACGGAAGTGGACAAGCACCTGCTACCATGGCGCTTCCGGCACCAAATCCGATTCAGTTGGTGCCTCAGCCGATAACACCGCAGACTCCGCAGCCATGTTTCTATGAGGAAAGTATGATTGGTGGTTGGCAAAATCCAGCCGAAGTATGTCTATTCTTAGGTTTTTTATTTCGGATAGGTTAAAAAAATTTTTAGACTTTACTATTTAAAAAAACTAAGTGTATTACATCGTTACCAATTATTACGATACATTCTAGGTTCGACCTACAAGCACTCCTCGACGCAGTCCGATGAAGTCGGTCGTGTCACTTTCAACTCAGCTTGGTCAAGTTAATTTGCAGCAGTACGGTAAGCACTTTGTTTTCCGGTAGGCTGCTATTGCTGAGCTGTTTGTTTTACAAAAATTTTTAGCAAGTCACCATCAAACAACCGCTCAATAATCGAAAAAAACCAACTTCATGGTTTCGATTTCAAAATAAGTTTGATCCAAACATAGATACTTATGCTTTATATCAGAATGTAATACTTAAGAATAATAAAGTATATTATGACATATTTATTTGCAGACCGCAAAGAATGTCAGCAAGGAAATGCAGCTACTACTAACAAACAGTTCCCATGATATTAAATGCTAGTCAGCGAAAGCTGGGCATTTGCATGTATTTGCGATAAGTCTTATCCTGCCTTTTGTTTCATCCATTATACATGCGCAGATATTGTAATAATTATTTAGTTTTTCTTTTCTTTCTTTTTTTATTTTTTTTTTCAGTCGTGAAAATTGAGCGCAGTCATTCTGCTCCAATTTGAATAAAGCTTCCTTTATTCACACTTCTTTTTATAAAAGACAGGTTAAATTTCTCTCCCGACCAACTATTACTGTTTCTTTGCATTATGTCTTGTATCTGTAGTAGTATGCGTTTATCTGATATAGTGACAACATTTTGTTGCAGTGTACATGACTTGAATTATTTCACTTTATTCCATAATTTAGGGCCTTCACTATTGTATCCGAAGTGCATATTGTTTAGTGTTTGGTCATTTCAATCTTGCTGTCAGTTAGGTTCCGATCGAATTTGTGTGTCTTCATCTCATTGTGGCATTAATTCTTTTTTCAATTATGTTCAAAGATTCCTTGGAGACTTGCCAGTCTTACTGCTTTTAACGTATTTAAAAGATGGCATGTTTTATGCAGATGCTTTATTTGTTCCTTTCTCTCCCTTTTTTTTCTTTTTTGAAAAGTTTGTATTCTGTGAACAACATTTGTGTATGTCGTACTCTATGTTGTTTATGTAAGTTGAAGAGATTAATAAACGTTTTTTTATTATAGTTTTGTTGCATATTTTTGGAAAAATATGAGTGGTAAAGTAGAAAATTGTTGTTCTTCATATCGCCGCTAACTGAGCATTATTATGAGTGGACTGTTTAATGATCTTTTTGTATGTGCAGTGCACAGTTCCAGACAAGTTCTCAGGAGGTGAAGGTATTGTAGGTGGAATCTGTTGCGTATTTTTGGAGAAGACACGTCTTATTGCTAAAGAGTAGTACTTATATCACTGGGAATTACTTTCTTATTCCATATAAAATCATGCAAATAGGCAAATAGTCGCCTTTTTTTTTTCTTTTAAGCGGAGCAAGCAATCTTTCATCGCTGTGAAACTTATAACTAAAACAGCATAACAGCAGCGCGGACGCAGATATTACACGTGACAGGTTAGAGCTGCATCGGATGCATGGATATACAAAATAGTGTATGATCATTGACTAGAGATTAAGATGAGTGCAGTATATATTGATAAATGATTAACTAGACCAAATCATTGATCTTTACCATTTCATCACAGCTTTTTTATTTGTTCATTTGCATCTCTTTATGATCTTCAATGAAATTCAAGAGTTAGCATGCTTCAATTAATGTCCATCCTCTTAGCTTGGCCTGAAACTAAAAGTATTATCTTTATAAACCAAAAACAATTTACCTGATTAATTTTTCTATTCTTATATTTGTTTAATAATAATTATTATTTCCTACTATTAATTTTGAATATAATGAGAAAATTAACTTTAAACCTTGATATTTTATGTTGCTGGATCAGTTACAGAAGTGCTGAGATTTTCAGCTCAATTGATAATCTGCCTGTTCCAAATCATCCTAACTTGGATTTTATCAGTGGAAGAGAACTCGAGTAAAATCCCATTATTAATGGAACTATGATATTATTTAAGTTGTTTGTAGTAAAAAAAAACAAAAATATTAACAGTAATAAAAATTGAAGCAAATAAAATGAAGTAATCGATTTGAAGACAATTTTGATACGTTAGGAATTATCTTATAGAAATTAGAAAGGCATGATAATTTAAAATGATAGTGGAGAAATAAAGTATGGGTCGATTTCGAGAAATGTTGAAACTTTATCACGCTTTATCCTCCAATAAGTACCATTTAATATGTGCACGTTCTATTACTTCTACTTACTGCATGTTATTCTTAATAGCTTAACAGGTTGAATTTAAAGAAAAAAACCTTACTTCCTAATTCATCGTCTTTCCAATTTGATTTTCGAAAATGTTTTCTGTTAACTTCATCTTCAAAACTTGATAAGTGGGTTCTTCTTAACTCTGCTCATTTATGCACAATGTTTTTGTCATGCTTAATTATTTCCATACTTCTTGTATGCTTTTTCAATTCGTCTTTACCACACACATATATGTTGGAGAACTTGTACAAGCTGAAATGCTGAGAGCAGCAGTTTATGACTAAAAATGAAACAGACAAATAAATGTATGATTGGCCACTGATAGGTGTGGATTTAATTTGCATAATGCGTATTCCAAAAATTTGATCCAGTCTATCAAGATAATTCATAGAGTAGAAGAAAACTTTCTGCCTTTTTATATGAAAGGTAATCAATCGATTATCGGGCGATAAAATTAATGATTTTTCATTTTTAGTTATCACTTGCATTTCTTTATTTGCTAGAGCAAATAGGTTAGACAATTTAGTTTTTCAATAAGCGTTTGAAAACTAATCTAACGGTGAAATTTCCCTGATATGAAAACGCAAACGATGTATTTGAATTCGAAATTTGAGTAAAGTGGGGATAAATCAATGAGATGAAGAAAGTTTCATGAATTTCCATCAATTCAAACTGTCACTCAGTTTTAAAGATAGTTTAACAAACCTTTTGGAGATAACTCTTCAAAGCTATAGTTAAATGGGAAAAGCGGAAAGATTATACTCAAACCGGAAATAAGTTATATCCGCTGGAGGTAGGTGGAGAAGTAATCCTAACAGGAAAGAAGAAAGCGTGAAAAGTATAGGGTCAAAGTAAAAGAGCAATGGAATGAAAATGAAATTATTTGAGCCGGAACGAGAAAAAAGACGAGAGATATTATCCATTTAAAAAACAGAAAAGAAAGAGCCAACAGCTGTAGAGAAGGCTGTTCAAAACTTCCTGATGAATTGATACTTTAGTTGGTCCTACTGCTAGTCACTAAAGGAATCTCCTCAAGTTCGTTTTCTGTTGCTCGAGCTCCTTCTATACTGTTGCTTCAGCTCAAGTTTGCCTCCTTTCCTCATTCCATCCAATCACTGCAGCGATCGATGTTTCTCGATCCTTAAACAAGATAATTTGGCTAATTTCGGTGGCATCCAGGCAAACACCGTAGTAGTGTGGCTTCAAGAAGGAACCTTACA
>PQVD01000504.1:23173-46077 GCA_003012265.1 Setaria equina | reverse complement strand
AATACCTTTTCGCAGAATTTTTTTTTTTTTTTTTTTTTTTTTTTTTTTTAAATATTTTTTTTTTTTTTTCCAAAAATAGTTTTTATAACCAACTGGTTGTTCAGTGTTTCATTTAGGCTAGTTTCTTCTTCCATTACACTTTCTTTCTTTTCTTTTTTTTTTTTTTTTTTTTTTTTTTTTTTTTTTTTTTTTTTCTGTTCTTTTTTTTTTTTTTTTTTTTTTTTCATCACCACTATACTCATGGGTAATTTTTTAAAATTATTTTATTTTTGAGGATTTTCATTTTTGGACTTTTTTCGGTTTTGTTTCCAAGGAAATGGACTGTTTTGAAACTTAGTACTTCACTACTAATTATTAAAGCGATATTCCCTACCATTTATTAGATTGAAAATTTGAAAAGTGCAAAATTTAGCTTTGCAATTTCTTTTTTCCAAACTTAGTACTTCACTACTAATTATTAAAGGGATATTCCCTACTATTCATCCTTCATTCTAACATGGTATAATATTTCACAAAGACCTTTGTGCTGAATTGTTTGCTTTTCTGGTATTAATGGTTTATGGATAACTGACACCGTGATGGTATGATATACAGACTCGCATGCATGAACCAGTCGAATTTTAGCAGCAAGAGAATCTAATTTCATTTACTTATTTTACTTCTGTAAATCTGCATTCTTTTGATTTTAAAATTTAAATTATGGAATAAAATCTTCGTTCTTTGCAAATAGTTGCTGCGCAATAGTAAAAAATACCATCACGATATAAATTTTGAAAGTCAGGGAAAGCATGCAAAGGTACAGCTTTTAACTATGTTGCAGCTATACAATAAATGACTTGCAAGCTTAAGTCTTCGAGATTAATGAAAGACAGAAATATAAATGAATGGATATTAATCTTAGAGGTTCAAGAATTCTGATACTTTTTAAAAACAGAAGATGAAATGGAATTCTGTTTTCACCTTCAAGACACCGTATCATGTTATCTGATTTACACCTCTTGACGTTTATAGACTTGTAAGGAAAATCACACGTTGAAACATTTTTTTCTTTTGGAAGAAATAGGGAATTGGAGTGAATGATATTTACAAATGGCTTTCAAAAACATTACTATGCAAATATCAATTAGTGTTCCTTTGTTCCACACTTTAGAATATTTTCCTTCGTCTTACAAAGATATTAGTAGGTTAAAACAATGTCACAGGCAAGGATGATGGAATCAAAAAAACAGGAAGAACTGAGAATAAATTAAGTTAATTGGCTGATGGATATGGTGGTTATTTATTGACTCGTTTTATTAAAAAAAAAAAATGCTCCAAATATTTTCCCTTTCTGCAGCTCTATATGTTAAAGTGTTTGTAGGAACTACTAATATTTGAATAAATTTCAAAATATGCATGTCCTAGCTTTCTATTATTAACCATTTCACTTTTTCAAATTTCAGTTATAAAATTCCTGGGACTTTCTAGGTACAGGCAGAACAGTGTTTCGATTGGTTCCGATTCAAGTATATTAGCACGTGAACGTTTATATAATCGACGCTCCACCGATGACGATGACTTTAGTCGATCATCAAGTCGTCGTACAAGTCGATATCGATCGAAACTTGAGAAAGCAAGAAAAGAATTCCTTTCAAGTGATGTCAGTAATGCACCCGGTAAGCTACGGTTTTCTAAACAACTCGAGATATTGATTTCTAATCATTACTTCGGATTATTGTATCTCAAAATATTTCCGTGCACTTTAGATTTTCCTCCTGAGAATCTGTCGAAGGAGGAAGCATTTCATGCCTTCAACTGGGAATGTGCTCTTAGCGTTTGTGATAATATAATAATTGAAAAGTTGAGTCCAAATTGTTTTCAAGATACAGTGAGCGAGCGTTTTCGCCAAACATCGGATGACATTTCACGATCACGGCCGGAATATCGCGGACCGTTGTTTCAAAAATCTCAGAAATGTGAATTTAGTTCGAAGCCTGAACTAAATCAATTGCCGTATAGCAGGATGGGTCCAAGTCCATATGATCAGGTATTTTTGTTAAATTTGTTTCCTACTACCAAAATTTCTTTAAAACCTGAAATTTTTTTAGAATAGCTACGGCCATCAAGGAATGAAATTGAGGATTTCACAAAATATTTGGAGGGTCTTGAAAATCTAGAACAATAATATACCACAAAAATGAAGCATTTAAGAATGACAAGGAATATTGTAGTAAATTCGTAATTTTTTAAAGAAAAAATTATAAATTCCGTACTGCTCGAATGTTTTTTGCTTTGCATCCGCTATTTCTTAAGTCCAAACTGCTTCGGATATCTTCTTCTGCTTTGTAAATGTGACAGCCATTTGTTCAACTGAATAAAAGAGTTTCTCAAAAATTCTAAAATCTGCTAAAACTTTCGAAAAGTGATTTCTAGATGGCTGCTCACTTTTACTTCTTTTTAACTTTATCTTTATAACGAAATCTAACCAGCCGTGCTTATTAATTTTAAAACTGCAATGTTAATGAAGAAACAAACCAATAGCAGGAATACAATCGTTTGTTTGAACGAGCAGAACGGTACTGGATGCCGTACAAGCAACGTTTATCTCAACCGAATTTATACAGCCGAAGCCGCGGTTACTCGACGTCATACCTGGAGACAAATCTTGATACAGGAATTGGTGATATTGTTTCAGCTCAACGCCAGGTTCTAAATATAACCTATTTTCTGATTCTTTGGTGTTTTACGTTTCACACGTTCTTCGTTGGGTGTTCTGTTGAATAGATAAAAAAAAGTTTTTGCGGTGGGACTAATCTGAAAAATTTCATTAAATAGCATCCAAGAAAAAGAAATCAAGAAAAGATCCACTTTGTCCTGCAAAATTTGATGCTTATTTTAGACTTTTTTTATTGATGAAAATGTAACAAAGATATCTAGTTTGAAGCTATTCTAGTCAATTTTTATATCACTCTCTGGAAGCACACGGGCTGATTCTCCAGATCTGCTATTTCAAAGACTTAATCTGAATAGACTCTGTCTAGGCTTTTGCTACCCATGCGCTAAAGATTTATTAATATTGAAAAATCTATCGAATGATTTTTTTACTGGCAGTGTTTCATGCAGTACATTGTCGTCAGTAATTCTTGTCTTTATTTGCTAATTAATTTTTTAACCGTTATTTTCGATATGCACGTATAACTCTGGAATCTGGTGCATAAGTCCAGCTAAGCTTCAGGCCGTGAACTATCAGCAAGCAGAACTCTAGACAATACAGTCTTTTTGACTGATCGAATTTTTTTTTAAATGGAATGCTTCTATCTGCATGCAGATTTCCCTTTTGTTTTGAGGAGCATAAAACTTCTCCTACACATTTCTGTTGCTCCTTCCCCACGTCAAGTAGGTAAGGCGAAGAATTGCAACGAAAAACATTTCGTAGAGCAATATCTGAAACCTTTGTAACTTTAACTGTAACATAACTTAAAATTAATCAAAAATTAACATTTTGATAAAGCTTATATTTCTTAAAAGTTTACATGTAACATGCGAAGCATTTTTGTATCCGACTAGACATTAATAAATAAGTGCAAATGAATATGTTGAGTAAAGTAATGCTTCCTTTACGATCAGAAGCATTTTAAGTCAATATTTCTAGATTCCCAATACCAATAAATCCTTCTCTATTCTTTCTAAAATTTTAGGTTGAGGAAACTAATTTGGATGATGTGCATCGTTCTGGTTCAATGATAGATTATAACCGATATAGTCGACGTGATGCTCCGGAAAGCAGTGTTACTCATGTGCGTTCCAAAAGTGCCGATTATTTAATGGATCGAAAGTATGCTTGTTTTTAGAAAAAATTTGCAAATGCTTGATCAAGGAATTTTTTTGCTTTGTTGTTGGTCAGAGACCTGACATTTTTTGATATTGTTAAAACATAGGTGGAAGGCGAAAAAGTGATTTGTGAATGCTTGGATTGTTGTGAATGGCGGTAGTCTGGATGATGGAAAATGAATAAGGAATATGTCTCAAAAGAAATTCGAGATAGATGCGGATGAATAAGTAATGATGGGAAAGCTGAAAGAATCATACAAAAATTTTTGCAAAGATTTCTGTTCACTCATGAGTAACTTTTAGGATGCGCGAAGAATCGGCGCCACCGGAAAATGAACTTCAGAAGTTTGGCGAAAAAACTCCAAATGTTTCGGAACACGAGTTACGGTTTCGAAAATCTACAGAAAAATTGCATGTACCTGATTGGTATCGTGAACGACAGACAGGACGTAGTCCTGGTCTAGATAGAAGGACGATGCCAGGTTCATCACAGATATCTTACAGTGATAGCCAGACTTCAACTCAATACGAAACATCTGAGGCCCGATATACTGCTCCCTTCTCTTATGAGCAAGGTCGGTACAGTGCTCCACCTCAGGTAGTTCTTACCTCAGCACCATCATCAGCAAGCGGTGCTGCCCTCGTAATACCATACGGCATGTTCGACAAATATAAGGATGAAATTGAAGAGATGCGCAGAAGTCGGACGTCTCTCCAGCAAATTGGTATGAACGGAGATAAACGCAAGGTTTGTATTGTGTAGTAAGAACTGAGAAATGCACTGTGAATTACACTAATGAGTCTATATAATGATTATTTCAACTCATCTTTGAAATTAAGCTTAGGAAGAAATTCTTAAAGAAAGCAGGAATTCACCAAATACTCGTGACTACTTATGGAAATTTAGCTTCGCTTCATAGGTTCAGTTTTGACGAACATTACAGTATACGATCAGAGTTGAATTATACTTGCTTGGGATTTTTCTTACTGAATGTTAAAAATAGTTCACAGCTTTTATAAATTAATCTATCACTGTAATAAGAATTTTCGCCAATCTTTGCTTCCTCGGCATTTTGAATTGCGCCTGCTCACAATTTCCGTTTCAATCTTCTTTTTTATTATTTTCTTCCCTATTGGTTTTGCATTCCTCAGCTACCCCTGAATAGACCTGCTTAAAGTTTGAGGGTATTAAGATTATTTCAATTATTTATGTGGTTCACTGATAGACATTAATAACTTTTATTAGTTTGTTTATGAAGATTGGTATGAAAGGTCTATTCCTATCAGTTGAGGTACAGCCATAGATTCTGCTGTCACTTTTCTATCTAACAGGCTGTTTTCATGGAAGAATGCAAGAAGGAGCATATTTTGTGCATAATTGATTCTCTCTGTATTAAATGTATTAAATTAAGCAAATTTCATTTCTGAATCACCGCCCTTTCACAGTAAAATTCTTTCAATCACAGAATGTGTTTTCAAATTTTTTAAATTCATTTTCGTATGATTTCATTTTCGCTTCTTCATTGTGTTGCTCCCGTTTTCATGGCTTTTATATAAACTATTCCCTCAAAAATTTTCATCCTAATATGCAGCTTAATTTTCCTTTGCTTATCAATGATAATTAAATATATGCAGTGATAAATAAACCCATACAATGCTCCATCGTTGCAACGTTTTTGTTTAACACACGTTTAACACGGAATAGCTGTTAGCTAACCTTTGGAAAGAGGTTGTAACATTAAAAGACGTGAAGAAAAGAAAGGAGAGAAAAATTAGATGCAGGAAATTGCTACCTTCTCATTTTGGTTTTATTTTTACTAATTCTCAGTGGTTATGTTTTACTGTATATCAAATTTTTGTGATCATATTCAGAGCTTGGTACAGCTTTATTCTGTACACTGTTGTTAATAATGGTTTTGTAGTTACTAATGATCTTTTGCGAACATCACGATGGAGTAGAAAATATGCTGACTGACATATTACATCCAATTGAATGTTTAGTGACAAATTTTCACCTTTTTCTATTGATAAATTCGCTTCCACGGCTGCATTTTTTCATACTGATAGGGAGAAATGTTTTCTGTTTGGAATAAAATTCATTGTTTGCCAAAATGCTCTTTAGCTTTCGCTTTCTACATTCCCTTCTTGCATGCTTATCGCATGAACATGTTTCCTGAATTTAGCAAAGAGTGCCTTTGAGAACTGTTGAATTTTAAAATAAACTGGGAGATCCAGAAGGAATAAATGACATTTTCCGAGAAGCACTCTGAGCTAGCACGTTAGTTAATAAGTGTAAGGGATATTTGTATCCATACGGAGTATTCTGAATCTGCTGAAGCAAATCTACAAAGCAGTGACACGTAGAAAATTTTGCAATTGTGTTGTTTGCAGTTATCGTTAGGTTAGATGACGGATTAGCTTTCACGTTACTGTTTTCATCCTTACCAGAAGGAAATAACTTGCAATTTAAAAAAAATGTAATTTAATTGGAATGAAATGAATCATAGACAGCTTGAAAAATAAAAAGGTTTAACTTATCAAATAATTAATTTTGATGTAGAGCAGTCACACAGTCTAATTGTCCTCATACAAAACGAGATTGAGTTCAGTAAAAATGAATTTACCGCTTCGTTTTTTTCCGTTCTGTATTTAAAGTTTCAAGGCGGCTTCTCACCACTATTTTCTAATAAAATCAATAGAGTGAAATTGGTAGAATAATGTAATATTTCTATGAACCATTTCATTTGAGTTCATCAGAGTTTAGCTCAATTAAATCAAAGGGAACTATTTATTTCGGAACATTTTTGGACTAGAATAAATCAACCAGAAAAGGTAAACATTCATTTAGTACGACCTTCAGGAGCAAGAAACCAATTGTTTTCCAGTAGACCAAACTTCGATATGTCTGGTTCGTTTTGAGTTATTAATATCTTTCTAAATAAACAAATTTTATTTTAAAAAAAAAAAGTAAGGAAATTATATTCTCTGAAGAACTCAGTAATGAAGAGTTAGCGAACGACAGGGTAACTGTTGTTGTGCGCTTTAGCTCTCTTCTTTTTGCTAATACATTAAAACATTCAAACGATCATCGGTTTTATACTTCAATAAAGTTATATTGTGATAGGCCTCAATGAATAATGAAAGAATAAGGTCAACAGGACAAACTCCTTTTAAACAGTTACCTGGTTACACGGTAGCTACAGTACCCTCTAATTGGAATATACCAGGTGATCGGTAAGTCCTCTTGATGTTTGTTTCAGATAATTATATGCCAGTTGATGTATCGATATGCAAGGCATTAAGGTTTCAGGCATTCCCGCGTAGTCGAAGTAGCAGATACATTTATTGGCTCAAATCGAGAATCCCTTTCTCAGAATGGTTAGAATTTTGTATAAAATCTTAAATAATGTTGATTGTAGGAAAGATCTATTCAAATCCGAGCTAAAGAAATCAACCATTATTTTTAAAAATTATTTATCCCAACAGCTGAAGAGATCAGTTGAACCTAAACCTAAAGTTTCCAAATTTAAATTCTAAATATTAGATACATATTTACAACGCTTTTACGGGCGAATCACAATCGAGGAAGTGCTCGATTCCATTTTCCAACGTACAAAACCATCACCATCAGGTCGTGAAACAAGGTTGCAGATTATTTTTCTTATTTCTTTGTGAGAATGAAAGAATTTTTCATACTATAAGAATATCATAAACTAAAACTATTATTTAACTTCACGCATAAAACTGTATAGTGCTTTAAAGGAGCTGATATTACTGTCTTTAACAGTGCATTTATTCTATCCTTGATAAAGTTAAGACTTGATGAGGCTTTTTATTTCCTTCCTGCCTATTACGCTGAGCCTATAATACTTTGCTGAGGTTTTTGTTTCTCTTCACACTCATTTCTTTTAACTCTTACCTTCCATTACTTTGTTGAATGATGACATTTTATTCGACGTTTTCAACTTTAACCTTATTAAGAAGGATTTTATTGAGTTAGAAATTTTCAGAACCACAAGCTCTGAAACTAAAAATTGTAGTGCAGTTTAAGTTAAACAAATTAAAACTATCACAAATTAAGCAGAAATCGACACATACTACTTATCCACCTTTTTTTTAAACACTTTCTCGCATTTTGAAAATATATGACTGAAAAATATATTTCAGTTTTCCGGATTATAGGATTATTGAGGATGGACAAACACAAAACTCCGGAATCTATGTCAGAAGTAATGAATTGATGCAACGGCTAGTAAAAGATCCCCGCGAAGCTGAAACTCTCCTTCAGGTCTGATCAGATCCTCAATTTTTGGAAACAGTTTTTTAGAAATTAAAAAACTGCGAAACATCATTATCTAGTTCAGCGGGATTATCCTTTTCTAGCCTTTAATTAGAAAATAATTTTAAATTGAAATGTAGGGAGAAAATAGTCTATGTCACAACTGATATAACAGTATATTTCCACCAGATAACCTACAATTATCTGTATAAAGACGCTGGAAAGTCTTCTACCATATGACCAATCAACATCGGTATCCTTTCTATGATGTGATGATTAAAGTAGAACTTTCTAAAAACAGAACGAACGATTATATGTCCGCTGTGCACGGTGCCATCAGACGAGGGAACTTGCGGAAGCTCGAATGCAATACATATCCTGCAAGCATTGCTACACTTATTACTGTAGCCGTCAATGTAGAGAACAGGATTGGCCAAAACATCGAGAAGTGTGTTCATTTTCAAGGATTAACACTTTGTGCAAAGAAGTTATCATGAAGGTGAGGGTTACTACTTACCATCATCGTATCACCTAACTACTTTCATATAGTTGGAGAATGATAAGCACTGAGACACATGACAAATATCCGATTACCTTTTCAAGGTGCGCAAAGATCCGGAAGCTCAGTTTTACATGTCAAAAATAGCACGTGACGGTTACTCAGCACTTGGTCGCGGTTCCGTAAATATGAGGATAAATTCGGCTCATACCGCTCAAAGTTATATTGCGGATGGTTGGCAAGCCATGGCAAATTTCCAACTCAGTAAATTGCTTCACTATTATACTATAGCGGCACTGATTGCGGAGCGCAAGGAGCCATCGCTAATCACTCTCTGCCGTCATTACGATCCAAAGTTAGTTCAGTTCATTTAATTAACTCAGATATCCATTTATATCCTTCGCTCCCCTACATCGGTTTGTAATTAAAACTGATTGAAAGTATCCTACTGTAAACAAGTGAAGCGTAAAAAAAGGAAAGAGAAGGCCCAATCGCTTACCTTCTGAAGCATTTGTAAACAAATATATTTGGTACGGTTTCACAGTAAATATAATTTACTCTATTGCAGTGATAAATTCATCCTCAGCGTAAGTATCATCGCTGATATTGAGCAGTGTCCTCAGACACCTCCACCAGAGCCACTTATCATCCGACGGGCACTACCACTATCACACCATGCGGAACAGTCATCGCCATCTTCCCAGCAACTTGTGGAACAGGAACGCGTCGATTTTGCACAGTCTGATGAATTTCGTTCTGCGGTGCCGACTGAAGTTTAGCAACGACAAGAGCATTACCAAATCAGCATATATGCAATAGTCTTCAAAGGCTTAGATCTTCATTCATGGGCCCAAAGAAGATGAAAGAAAAGGAACCGATCTCACTGAATACTGTTTATTGAACTAATAACTGACCTTAAGTGGCATCAACCCTTATGTGCTCCTTCACCACTCCTAAAGTATAATTTTCTTGATATCCCATGAAATATCTTTAATTTTCCCTAGTTCATTTGAACTCTACACCTATTTCAATATTATTTCTCCCATAATTCCACTGCCCTCACTAAATTTATTTCCACGCATTGTTTAACATCATTTAGCTAATATTTTAGAAAATAAGGAGATTTCATCACATACTTCCACATGAAAAGTAATAAAATAATTCTAAAAAACATTCCTTCATTTGCAGTCTACTTTCAATCACCACAAAGACAACATTGGAACTTGCTATCTATTTTGCACTGAATCGTTAGGGCTGTCTCTCTTATACTCCCAAGTAGAGATTTTCGGCTTTGTCTTTATATCGTTTATGACCAGAAGTTTTCGGTCTGATAATACTTATGACTTATAAACAAACGGGAAATCAGATATGCTAAGGACACCACCTTCATTAACAAGTCGAATCTTTCATTGTTCGACCATACTACATATTACCAGCTCCGCAAATTTCACATTACCAATTCTACAACAGTTCTCATAAATTTTGATCTTCAGTATGGTTGCTCAAATATACCGTATAATAGACAATCTCTGTAAACACTTTTTTCAAAATATGCAAATTTTCTTGCCAGACTGGCTTTGATTTATTCTTGTAATATTCAACAATAAAAATTTAGAAATTTGTTAAAAATTCCCGTGGAAGAATTCCAAACATCTAAACACTGAGAAGACAACGTATCAAAGAGGAATCCCAAGATCGCTTATAATCCTGAATCTTCGCTCAAATAAAAGCGTATAACTTCTGAAATGAGACTGAAAATTTTTTCCCGGCAAAAACGTATATAATGAAATATTCCAGAATTCGAACTCTCTTAAACGTTCCAAAGTCGAGATCTAAAAAAAATCCCTGTATGAAATTTCAGAACTGATTCACTTCCCAAGAAGTGAAAAAGAGTTAGGCAGTATCATAATCTTCATCATCTTCATCCTTCGACAGCAGCTCACTTAGCGATCGCTGCGTTCCTCTATTTTCCTGCTGGAGTCGATTCAGTTCCGCCGCTTCCGCTTCCAGCTGTTCTTGGCGTGCCTAAGAAACTAAGGAAATGAAAAAACCTCTTTGGAAATAAAAAATTTCCTTCCTTAAAATTTCTTTCCTTAATCAATCTTAATTGATCAGGCTTTCAGCGTGGTACAGGCATTCTGAACAATCGAAGAAATAATTTTAAACTTATAACAATTTCTACGTTTGTAGTAAAAAATATATCCTAAAGTATTTTCGAAAAAAAAATTTACTCAACATATTTTTTGAAACTTCAGTTAGAATCAAATCTAAGGGTTAAAAAAATAATGGGAACTTCTCATGCCTTTTCAATCAGCTTTTGCTGTATCAAATATAACTGATCTTCCGGGATACCGCATTTGTCCAGTCGCGAGTTTTTTCGTTTCAGTTTATTTTCCGCAGCTATTTTACATTCGCTCAGCACACTATCTGCTGCTTCAACGTAATCGTAAGGGAATGTCAAATTCATAAGAGCTGAAAAACAAGATAAGTCGATGGCACTTTACAATATAAATTTTAGCTGTGACATTCTCAAAACGGAAGCACTGAATATTTGAATCTAAAATCGCTAGCATGAGTACTTTTAGAGTAGCACGCTGACCAAATACATAATCCCTTTAGGAAGTGTACTTCCAACGCTGTAATACTTCTGTACAAAGAAAAAATAAAACGATATGGGTAAAAAATATTTTTTCAAAGAAGTTGGAATATTTTTGAGGACAATAAAAATATTTTTTCATAGAAGTTGGAATATCTTTGAGGGTAATAAACTTTTTATGAAAAAGACAGTATCTACAAACTACACTTCCATCTTCGCAGCATAGCTGAAAAAAAAAAAAAATATCATTACAAGTTAACAAAGTTTTCTGAGGTCAGATTTTCGTCCGATCGATAAATTTAACGTGAAATTATTTTAACTGCAATTTTTTTTACTTAGCATCATGTGCGTTATTTCACTGAAGCACAGGCATACACATTCCCTCTGATCATCAATGTAACACTTTCAAATTCTTTCTGATGTTTTCTTTCCACACGCAACATACAAGACATTTATGATAATCTTACTGAGAGAAAATCTTTTTTAAATGTTCTTTCCATGAGGTGATGTTTGAAAGTAGATTTTTTCATACTTGAAATCTACTTTTTTACAACTTTAAAAGTAAATAAGACTATAGAGTCATCAATTGCTACTATAATCGTTTTATCTAAGATGTTGGGAGTTGTGAAATGAACTGAATATCGTGAAAACAATTGAAGCACTTTAGCTCCTGCATAAAAGAGATTTATTACCCTACATAACGGCAAAGAGGAAAGTAATTCATAGTAAGTGATCTTTAATTTAAAAATCCCACAAACATAAACATATCAAGTCTTTAACCTTCCATTTTATCCCACTCGTACTAAATACAAAATGAGGTTCAATAGCTTAATATTGTCACTACTTGTTAAAGTTCACATTATGCTTCCAAAAAAAAAAAAAAAAAAAAAAAATTTTAGTTTTTTCAATCTCATTTACCAGAATCTGTGCACTTCAACTTTCAAACCACTTCGAAGCATATGAGTAATTATAGTATATGAGTATATTAGTATATATGTGTATAGTATATGAATACGACTTGCCTGTACTAATTTAGTATTTGAGACTTAAGATCTAATAATTCAACTCAATAGTCATACTCAGAATCAAAAATTAAAACTTCAAGATCCAATTCATTTCATTACTCATCCAATTTTATTTTTAGTTACATATAATTAACATCACTAACCCTTCTGAACATGTTCATGATAAATCGTTTTACGCTGATCATCTGCTGAAATACGCTGAGCTTCGCGTGATACATGTCTTACAAACTCCACACAACAAGCATTCAGCAGTTCACGTGATTCGTTGGCTACCCTCATGTCTGGGATCACATCTTTAATGATCATATTTAGACCTTTCTGAGGCAAGCCAACTTCGTTATCCTCATCACCCATTATTGTCTGAATCTGAAAAACCAGCAAAAAGTAAGAAATGTCCATAATTACACATACTCCTCCACCTAATCGGAAAAATAAAAGTGGAAAATTTTTTCTACCAATTTTTTTTTTGCAGAAATTCTCACGATTAAGTGAATGAGGCCGGATTTGGTTGGCTTAAAATTAAATCGGCAAAATTCAAATCAACGAAGTTCGACCACTCCATGCACATGAGTTATTATTGAGTTATGAAAAATTAGTCCTTTGACACTAAAAAATTTACTAATTATGCTGATGATGAAGATCCCACAGATCACGGGGACAAAAATTCATGCAATACCTTGCCTCTAGTCAAAATAAAGAAAACTTTCGAAATGTAGAACTGAAATTATTTTTAAGCTCCAAATGGATCTAAAGATTTAATACTTATGTGCTGTGACAAATCATTAATTTAGCTGATCTGTAATAAAATGCTAAGAAACGAAATCTGAATAACTGTTTTGTATCCATTACTCCAGAGCTTTTAAAGTTTTAAAAATTACCATAACGAAGTAGATATCTCTTGTAAAAACGTACTGAGTAGAAAATATGTGGAATTTCTGATATCAGAGCACAATGAATAAATAAAACAAAGACAGTTATTTATATAATTCTTCTAGAAGTAACCTGAGTCCCCTGGAATTGACTCAGTTTTGAAAATTTCTACTCAGGTTAACCTAAATGAGGAAAGACTGCTTGCTATTTATGGATTCTAAAAAAAATTTTAATTTGAATTACATAAGTATAGTCAAAAAAGAATGACTAAAAATCTACTGCAGTTTGCTACCTTCATATCTGAACTAAATGATCAATGATGAATTAAAAGATTGAAAGAATGGCGGTAAACTTATTCAATCCCTACATCCTCAACGAAAAGCTTCCCAGTATAAACTACATTTTGACTCTCAAAACATGAAATACTTGAATGATTTGAAAATTTTTATGTCCACAATAAACTGTAAGGCATCTAGCAGCTATACTTATATATGTTTATTCATCTTTTTTTTTTGGAATATTGAATTTTAATTTTTATATTTATCTCTAGACTCATCATGTGTTCGTGTAAATTTTTAACCATTTGTAGTTCAGTAGCAATTTTATATTCCTCAATTAAATCCGGTATAATGTAATTAATGAAGTTTCTGGTATGCCTCGATATCGCAAGGTTAGTTCATTTTACCTTTTCTAGTTCTTGAAGTATGGTCTTTCTGAGAGCTGAAAATTAAGTGTTGCCATAAAAGTAGCATGTCGCATTATGAATAGCTTACATTCAGCACGAAAAGCAAGCTGAAATAATGAATAAAATAAAGTTTTCATAAATACTTCCTTTTTCAATATCCATAGTGACGGTATACCTATAACAATTCATAAAAACTGCTCTTCAACTGAAATTTCAATTACACCTAAGAAATTCTTTTTGAACTAAAACTCAATTCAATTAAAGCTTCAGTGACGTCCACAGATTTTCTTAAGCTAGACGATGAATGTCATAACTCCCCAACATTGATTTAATGGCATAAATATTATATATGCAAACTTCACGAAATAACAAAACTCTACTTTCAATGTTTAGAATAAAGCCTTCAGAATAAAATTAAATTTTTTCATTTTCTAACACTTACTTAGAAAGACAAAGTTGATCGGGTACGAATATCTTAAAGCATTGGAAATAAAATCAAGATAGATCTGTCTGACTCACCCGCATCCACTCGAATGCATTCGATTTAAACTTTAATAATCTTTCCACTATTGCATTTTTAAACGTTGGAAGAAAAACTTGATCTTTCACATCCAAAGCAACCGTTTCTTTCTTCAACAGAACCAGATATTTGATCGTTTACTGGTTAGCTAAATCATACTACTGCCTCATATGTTGAGCTGAATATCACCTGATCCGAATTGAACAGTAAAATGATATTCCCTCTTGAAATTACCGATTTTATTAGCTTGACATAATTCCCCATGATTATTTCTCTTTCAAACATAGTTTTGGATGCCTATTTCATATTCACGTTTTAAATATTTTTTTCTTGCAGGTTAAATATTTCGTCTGGATCTCAAAGGTCTTCAAAAACTTCAAAAAATGAAAGAAATAAATTTGGAAAAATTTATAAAAATGAAGAAAAAGTTACAAAAAAAGGAAAACAGAACTTATCAACCTGCTTTTAAAAGGGCGTGATAGCGTTAAAAAATCCATTTTTTATTTAGTTTCAAAAACGGCTCAGATTACACGGGTCCTAAATAAAAAGTTCGAACTACTCGTTTAACGTTTGAGGTAAAACACTTTACTAATAAGAAATTTCATCTCTATTACGTCTAAGACTTCGGGAGAAGTTTGTTCTTTGACGAAGAGGAATAGATATATGAGCCAAAATAAGAGTCTAATGGGGGAGTAATTTAAAAGAAAAAAAAAAAGATCAGATAATAGATCAGGAATGACAAAGCAAATCGATATACTAATTTACAAACACGTGGCAGCATTTTCAAGACATTTCCCTGACAGAGATACTTTTACCGTTATCATACTCACTCTGAAACCTAATTTTACGGTCTGGGAAGAATATTTGATCAAAAATCCTACTATAACTTTAACTTTAACTCAAAAATTGTCAGATTTTTATTGCAAGTTATTCTCAAGAATCCAATTTTCTCCTTATGCAACAGCGTTGATGTAAATGCTAATAATAAACAATTAGCAACATTGTCTCAAGATAAGTATCTCTATGTCACCAATTACTTCATATTTTTCAGCAGTGCAATTAAATGATGAATGATTATATCGTGCAGACTTGTTAGAACGTTAATTTCATTACTTATTAAAAATAGCTAAAGACTTGGGCGTAATTACTTCTTGGTTATGAGTTTGAAATTGCTAAACTATGGTGACATATCCACTTATGTCTTTCATTTCAACTTTTCTAAAAGACAACATGCGATAATATTCCAGGAATTTTTCAATAAATATTTTACTTATTTTTCTGCTCATCTCATTATATTTATTGGTTTTTCCAGTATCTATTAGCAACTAATTTTTCTCGAAATATTAATTATGCAGAAAGAAGGAACATGATATTTAGTTATTAACTGGGTAATTTTATCACTACAAAAAATACAATTGTAGGATTTATATAAAAACAATGGCATTGGACATTCTTGATCAGTTTACTATAAATACCAGCACTATTAATGATAATGAAACTTCTTTGGTATTAGACCAAGAAAATATTTCATTACATCGACAAATATCGCTTACTGCTTCTAAAATTATGCTAACCATTTGCATACTTGGCATTACAGGTAATTTAAATAGTTCGATTGTACAGTAAAAATAGATTCCTTATTTTTTGGAAAATTGAAAGCTTTCCCTATTTATTATCGAACAGTTCGTTTTACTTAACTAAATAATTAAACAGTATTAATAAGTGTAACACACACTTATTCACAGGTAATATCGTTAATTTAATAATCCTTACAAGTGAAAAGCTTCAATCCGTTTCGTATATGTATCTGCGAGCTTTAGCAGTAACTGATTTGTTCTCTATGATTTTTTCACTGCCAATGGTAGCTGATGATGTGCTGGAAAATAATGAAATAATACTCAATCAGTTTTACATTTATGGGTTTTACCAAACTTACTTGATGTTACTGCTTCCCAATTGGATTCTGACTGCAGGTAGGTGTTTGCTTTCCCTTTAAATACAATATAATGATATTTGCATCGTCAGTCACTACAACATATGACTGAGTAAAAAACACACATTTTCAGGTGTTCTTCTTGTTGTAGCCCTAAGTGTGGACCGATTTATTGCAGTTGTCTTACCATTACATTTTTCTGCATGGAATACACCAGAACGAGCACTCAAAATAATTATCGGAGCATGTCTTATACCTGGGATACTTTACCTTCCCTACGGACTAACACGTTATACAGTCGTGGAACGCATCAATCAGCAAGGTATCAAGATTTATGCACGCACCGATAGTCCAGTATCAAAAACATTCCTATGGCAGGTTAGCCTGAAAGACTTATTTTTTAAAAATTTAGGACTGAATTATTTTTTGAATGCTTTGTTTATAATTGGAACCGTTCAAATACAATAAGCAACATGGAAGGAAACATTAGGCAAGGCAATTTTCTATTCTTCCAGGCATTTGTTGGGTACTATTAAAATTGTTATTTCCCTTTGCTTTACAGAACAATCGTAAAAAAATTCTTTAAGTGAGAATATTCAATGGTACGAGTTAATAGATTTTTTCTAATTTCTAATTCAACACTGCAAAAACTTTACAATTTTAGGGAAAAGCAGCATTTTAAGCAAAGAAAAACTGTAACGTAGTAGAGAGATTTTAAAACTTAAAACAGTAAACCAAGAAAAACTAAGACTTTTTTTCAAATATTAATTCAAGCTACAATGGCTTTCGGAAAAAAATTCGAAGCATTTTTTCTTTTGGAATAATTAAGATTAGAAAATGCTGAAAACACTGAAAAATATATATTCTTAAGATTTATTTTCTAAAAAATATATAGAGCATTATAAACAGATTTAAAAAATTCAGTTCAATAATATACTCTAATAATTGTATATAGATTCCTATAAGGTTTACACTTGCAGAGCGGTAGCGTCTTATTTGATTGATTTATAATTTAATAAAATCTCATAATTAAAAATATAAAGCATTGTGTATGTTATATAATACTCAATAATAATCCGGCCATATTATTTTTGATTCAACGTTAAGTATTCCTGAAAAGCATATTCTTATCAAAATTCATTTATACTAAATGGAAATGAACAGAAATAATAAAAAGAGTAGTGAATAAACAAGTTGAACTGATATATAAACAACATGGAAGGTAAAAGTATATAACCATTTCAAAGTTTCGTGAAAATAGGTCTACAGTTACGAAAGAGTTAATTATCTTTTCATTAACTTCCTTTTCAGAATAAACAAAGCACTTTCCCATTTTCATTCCTTATTCGTCTCGTCATATCTTAACATCAACGTTATTACCATTTCACCACTTACTATTATCAAAATCTTGTTCCCATAAAGAAATGATCTCTTTCTCATTGTTATTTCCCTTTGCCAAAACTCAAAATCGTTATCATAAGCATACTGAATGTTTCTAAATAAATCAACTACCGAGGAAAAATCAGGGAAAGAGACCAAAATTAGCTGGTTGCTTTTTCTTCCCGATTTAAATTAGTCGAAAGAATAAAATTAAAGATTAAAAAAACGCTTTATTATATACACTTGAAATAAAAAGAACGACCGGAAAAAGTTAGATGAAAACGAAAGAAACCAACATTTTATGCAAAAACTCAACCATATCAATAACGCTTAATATTCGAATACAGTGGTGGTTGGTCAATGAACCTTGATTAGGAGGAGAGAAAAATAGTAAATTATTAGGCATAGATTACCCTAAATCCTTTAACTTTCTCAGTTTAAAGCCTGAATGCTCACAGAACCTAAATACTGAAAGTACTGATCCATTAAGATCTTGCTTCAGGTCTACTCATGGACATGTGAAGGGTTGCTCCGATTTGTACCTATCTTTGTTCTACTTCTTCTCAACATTCGAATTATAATGGCACTTCGACGACGTCAAGAACTAAGTACATCTTCGACACGCACTAAAATAAAAAATACTGTTGGTGGTAGCATTAGAAAGAATGACACATTTTTATATATCTTGGGAGGTATCATACTTATGTTTTTCATCTGTAACATACCCGCTGCTCTGAATCAGGTATTAATTAACGAAACCATGAGACAAAGGGTAGATTACCAAATTTTTCGAGCGATCTCGAATTCACTGGAATTGATGAATCACGCATCACAGTTCTATATCCTTTGTGTTTGCGGAAAGGATTACCGAACTGCATTTTTACAAAAATTCCCTTGTTTCATGGTGCACCAGATGTGCAAAAATAAGACTTATGACAGTTGTGGTGCCAAAAGTTTTACTGTTAGGGAAACAGCTCAAAGAGATCTACCAAACAATGTTGACAGTGTATTAGTCAATAATGTTTAGTACACTATTTTTGGTGTCCATTAACAGTTAAAATCAGGAATGAGAATACGTGCTGCTGCTACCCTAAGTTGAATAAAGAAGCATGGAAATGTGGTAAAAAAACTGAACCGTTATCTAAAACAAAATAGAAATTTCATGGAAAAGGTTCGAATATTTTCTCCTTCGTAATTTTAATCTCAGTATAAAAAAGTAGAAAAATCTATATAATATAATATTGCATTGAAAAAGCAGAGAGAAAAAAAGAACTGATAACTGAAATAAGGCATAAAGTCAAATCCTTCAAGAAAAAATTCCTAGCTTTCGAAAACTCCTGAATCATATAATTCCTGTTACTATACTGTGTTATCAAATTTTCTTTACTTTGTAATATGAATCTCTTAGTAGTAACAGTTCAAAGTCAAAATATTTTATGACAAAAACTAGTTTGTTAATATTAAGTTGTGGTAATTTTTTTATATTTTTTCCCGAGTGGTTAAAGAAATGAATGACCTTAAAGAGTGAACAGGCAACTAAATGAAGGTATCACGAATCCCTAATTAGATATCTGTGAATCTAATACACGGGTGTGTTCAAACTTTGTTGAGAAACACATGTACCACAGTACCTTCGAGATATTGGATTATGGATACAAAAAGAACTGATAAATCAAACAATTTTGACTATCAGTATCTCTTTATTTTTTCGCGGTAAATATGAAATTAAGCCGCGTCAATGAGTGACAAAACCTTATTAATTATACCGGAGACCACCCACGCTCTTCCAGTTTCGAATGTAAATTTTACTTAAATAACTTAATAGATTTCTGGTGCAGATAAAAAACAAAGCAAACCAATTTCGCAGGTCTGTTTATGTTCCAAGCTTCTGAGATCTTTGTCGGTTCCAACCACAAACCGTTAACTTTCACTAGCCAAAACTCTGCCGTTTACCTCTAAACTGTAAAAAGCTGTTATGCACGAATTAGTACAACTCAATTGTATCGCCACTCATACATCTTTTCTATCTTATTTCATGTTCTGGAAGCCTATATCTTCAAAGTACTTAAAACTCCAGATGATTCAAAAAATGTTGCAACTGGGAAGGTGCTAGATGTTCTCTACTGGAACTCAGAGCATACTATTCTTTTTGTTGAACTGGTTCGCCTCTCAGGAACCAAAAGAAAAAAAAAAGATTTACTGCAATCAGTGCTAGAAAAACCAAGCAAAATAAATGCTTCGCTCGAAACATCTTAGATAAGAACGAATGTGAACGATTTATTCATATGCAAACAACGGTTTTTCCCCCGGAAATTTATAATAAATCTGTAAAGTTTCAAAAGTTTCAAAATAAATTCAGAGCACATGATACATAAGATGAACTAAACATACTACAGATCCAACTACGCATTCAATAAAGGACATAAATAAGTGGCACAATTCTTACTTGCGCATCGAAAGGTGTACATCAGATTTTTTTTTATAAAAATAAGGAGGAAAACCAAGAATGAACGTGGCATGGATCCCTAATACTATCCCTCGATTTTTAAAATGTGGAATCTAACGAGAGGTGCGGTAATATTACAGTCATATAACATTAAGATATTCACTTGCGAATGTTTTCTGTTCAATGCAAGATTCCCTTCAAAAATATACATTTAAAAAAAAGAAACTTATGTAATTAGAATTTGAAAATGCGCCACGAACTTCCATGGTGAAGATTATAATTTTTTTCATCACTCATCAGATGAATTCCGAAAGAAAAACATGACCACTCCTAATATTTTTTTTTGCTTATTGATTATAATCAAACAAGTCATCAAAAATCATAACTCAAGCAAATGAAACTGAGAGATTATTTCTAAACAAGACGTTAAAACAGAATCATTTGATATCAAAATCAACTTCACTGATTGATTAAAACAGCTTCCGACTAAAGATATAATAACAAAATTACTTTTATAGCAGGAAAAGGAGAATACGAGAATGAAAAGGAGACATAAAAAGATATTCGAATTCACGCTAGAAGATCCTGGGCAAAAGCAATGAGATCCATATAACGGGCAACCCAAATAACTTACACGAAGTTTTCTGAGACTTCAGTTAAAACTTTAGCTGATAAATACGTAAACACGAATTCTTCTTTAGCAGGATCTTTTTATTCAGCTGTTTTCAACGTACTACGGTAAGAACGAATTTTTTGTAAATCTAATCAAAGAATTTCTTTTTAACGCTCCCTGCCGCTAACAGTGTACTGAGTGAAATCCCTTAGTTCCAATATTACCAAACACTGTTGTTCTATTATTTCCATTCTTGTCCTGCAAAATTCTGATACATGAAATAAAATATATTATAATATTAATGGTAATAAAGTAGTCGTTCTTTGATAAAACCATAATTTTACGGCGAACAAACCATTCACTGAAATAAACGGAGACCAAAATGTCTTCAAACCATTTACCATCTATTTCGTTATCGAATCATAACTTATTTGTCTTACATAATTGTCACTAAACTCTACAACATAAGACCCATACGGTTGTGAAGAAACATACCTATCGTCTAGGATACCAAACGGTGCGATAATTAAATCATTTAATGAGCTCTACAGCTTGGATAACGTAGTTATACGGTAATCCACCAAATTGCCATGACGCCGAACTAATTCGTACGACAATTAATCTAACATATGCACCATGTACTATATAAGGTTAAAAGCAACCTAAAAATTAGCGAGAGCAGTACAAATGATGAAAATCTGAAGAAATCTCACCTAGTGCTTATAGAATGATCATATTAATAAGAAGAGCTTATTCCTGACTACAGATTAACTTAAGTCTGAATTTGAAGCAGCTACAAAGATTCGGAGAAAACATCTAATGGATAAAATGCAATGAAACAATTTGCTTCAACTGTGATGAGAAGCAACAGTGGCAATCTCCACTTAAGTGGGTTGTTTGTAAACATTACCGAAAAATCTTACAATTAAAAAAAAATAAAACATAGCACCAATACGTAAACTTAACTCTACCTTCCAATTTAAATCAGTTCTCCAAAGTTTCCCAACAAACTTAGAATCCCACAGTCACAACCACACAAAGAAATTATACAGTTTTTTTTTTTGATATGATTAATTAAAACGTACATAAGAAACTTATATCTGCTTTTGTTGCAGCACAATGTTTTAATGTGAAAAACTCTGTTCTACCGAAAAAGTCCAAAAGTTGCTTTTGAACAATTCCAGAGAGTAAAAACTAAATCCTTCATGTCCGTATTTCGCCGATTCTTCCATATCCAGAGGAAACTAAATTTCATCGCTGCAAATAAAAGTGAACTAGTAACCAATTCGAAAAAATAAGTGCAAAAGATGACATTGCTGCAGTCGAATCTCACTTCGAGAAGACCAAAACTGAACTGAATACGATTCCTCTCGTTACGAAATATAATTAAGAAAACGAAAAGTAGTAAATATCCAGTTGATTGAGAAGATAAGAGAAGTAAAGGTGTAGTTTATAAATTAATGAAGAAGTAACAGCTAGTTACCTACCAGTGAAATCTACACCTATATCAAACAATGTTAAGTTGATACCTAAAAAAAGGGAAAAGAAAAGTATATTTCTTACTTTTCCAAGAAACATATTGTGATTAATTGGAAATCGACTGGTTTTAAATTTGTGAATAATAAGTTTAAATTATGCCAAAAATTACCACTCGTCGTGTTCCTCCTACTAACTCAAATACCTTCTGTTGGCTGATTTGACAATATAAGTCGTATGTCTATGCATAGTACTGCAGTTGTCGCCACTTTTTTTTATTATTGTTTTTTTTCCTTATTATTAACCTTATCACCCCACCATTTCTCTACAACATGAAAAGCTTATGTTACTAAATGAGAAAAATTAACCGATCTGCGACATTTATTTTCAAATCATCTACTCCAGTTTTCTTCATTTTGTCAAGATGGTTATCTCTGCAATTTTTTAAATGATTTACTAGAAGGAATAACAATGCATTCCGGAAATTCGTGAGATCTATAAATGGTCTATGCTACGCAGCTACTACCAGGTCTTCAAAATATCTTATGAGAGAATGAGGACAGGAACCAATTAAAATGTCTGAAATTATTTAGTCAATGTTTTTACTTGTTATGGAAACAAGGAAAAACAGCAGAACAGATAATGACTGCATTTTAAGTCATTTAAGTATTTGAAGGAACATTATTATAATATTCCCTCACTTATCAGTGCAGTACTCTTTTCAAACTGTCACAACAGTACACTGCAATCAAACCTCATCTAAGGCTAAATA